>CBVK0100247463.1:3714-16461 GCA_900067695.1 Picea abies | reverse complement strand
TCTGAAATGGGAAACCTGGGAGTACTTCCCGATTCCCTGTTGTTTGTAGCTATCACAGCCTCTTGAAAGGCGACCCGTGCTGCTCCATCTTATCTTTCTCTAACAGATAAATTTTCCAAAACTTGATTAACCAGTAAGCAGTTGTCCCGAATCACCTCTACCTTGGTGAGTAAATTTCGTTGGGCCGTAGAAACTCTACTCCAAATCTCCATCGCCTGGGACTGGAACATCTCAATATTTATAACTTTACTTTCGGCGATTTCCACTCTAGCCTGTAGCTGTTCGATCAAGTCTTTTAGTTGACCCGCTTGTATCTGACCATTCCGAGCCACCAGCTCTTCTTGTTCGAGCTTAGTCTTGAACAGCTCTATCTCACTTTTATCGGCCAACCTTGATTTCTCTATCCCTACACTCGCCTAGTCCTTGGCAGCCTCCGTTGTTGTGGCTAGTCTGGCTTCTAGGGTTTTGATGAGGCGATTTTTACGTTTCAGCTGGTTTTTCAGAACCCCAACTGAAAATTGATTTGTTGTGGCATGTGCCCTTAATGTCCCAGCTATTTCTGTCGTGAACTGTTCACTCTTCTTGTCTTTCCCATCAGTCAATACTTTGTATTTCTTGGCTGTCGATTCCCCTTCTTGATATAATTCTCTCTTTACCATTGCCTTTCTCTTCTTATCAAAGAAGAACTCATTTAAAGGGATCTCTTCCACCCTTATAGGCCTCAATTCTTCATTTAAGATCACCCTGCGTCAATATTTCCCTGAGTTGACCGCAAGGGAGTAATGGATGAAATAGGATCTCTGATTTGCTTTGTTGATTGCCCCGGAGTAGTAACCGGAGTCTACTTTTTCGACGGGTCAGGAGTCTTTATCTCTGCTTTCGGACTCTTAGTTTTCTCTTCCCCGTCCTGGTGTTTTTCTTGACTGGGAGTCGCATCTTTGGAGCCTTCAGCATCTTTTTGTTTCACCTCCGCTATACTCGAATTCTCACCCCGTAAGACTGCGGGAAGAAAACTATGTCAATGTTCTTGGAACTTTAGAACATCAGCCCTCTCTTCAGGTGCCAAGGTTTGTATCCGAGCTAAAATCTCGGCATAAGATCTTGCACCTCAGAAAATGTCATCCGAGGGTGAATTTTCATGTTCGAATCTCTTGAGTCCGCAACTGGCCAAATGATTACTCACGACCCTTTGCGGATCATGCTTCTTGAATTCAATAAGGACCAATTTTAGGTCTTCCAGGGCTGTTTCCTTAGCTTTAGCATGCCTGAAATCTAACAAAGAATATGAATTTAAATTAACAGGAAAAGGTGGCATCCATACCTTCTTTAAGTATCCCTTAAGCTCCTTGCTTATGCCACCGATTATTGTTTGTTTAGCAACCTCACGACAAGCCAGTTTGTCGGGGATGAATAATGGAAATGCATGCGGGGGAACAGAAGCCCCGAAAACTCTTAGATATGAGAATTCAGCTTCTGCATACCAGTCAGCTATACTACTCAAATTCATCACTATATTGTCTGAGATCCTGGGTGGCAGGTGGCCGAAAATAGTGACATGCAGCGGTACCATCACCCAGTTGAAGATTTCATATACGAAATATGTCGCTTTGTTTTCCCACAATTTCAAATGATAGACATGGATGGGCTTGGCCTCTACTAGAGTCCAACTCCAGCTCATTAAGAGAAATGGTGTTAGAAATCACACGGCGTCCATAATGTATGCAGACCCAAAAAATGAAGAAATCTTTCCGCTCTCTTTCTGCACCCGATACTCTGTAACCCGGCTGGTCAAGCTATCAGACAGCATTTTCGCCCAGTCAAAGGAACAGCCTTCGGAAACTTGATGTATTAGAGGCACCCATTGAAGAAATAAATGTGAGGTGTCCTCTCTCCCGTATAATCTACAGGTCATCATAGCTATATACTTGAACTGTGGTTCCAAGGAAGCTATTGAATATATACCATTGTTGTCTACCCTGAACCTCGCAGGGTGCGAAACCCAATCTCTTATTAAGCTAGACATAGTCTTGTCATACTGCACACATTCCTTCTATTTGAACTTCTCCAAGAACTCAGCATCATATGTAAGGTCGAACGCGATAGGCAACTTGTACATAGCCCGCAGTTGTTCAGGTCTGAAAGTCCCGATGGTGACCTTCTGCTCATTGATGATGGTTATGGTTGGTATTTCTACATGGTCTAATGCCCATCGGACCATATCACAGTAAGGGAGCAGTCGTGGCCTGGCCGCTACTTTATGCATCCCTGATTGAACGACGATCTTATATTTAGTTGTTATGTCATCTTTTTCATTGTCACTGGAATCATCAGAATAATCCACTAATTCGACCTGTAGAACATCAGAAACAAACGACCAGTTCAGGACAAAGTCGACACTTCGAGGTGAAGTATCAGCGATGTTGTCTGAACCTTGTCCTGAAACCTCAACGTTGGATTTCGACGCTTTTCGTGGGGCCATGACGGGAGATCCTGCTTTATCTCTTATGCGATAAAAATATGTATACATACAAAAATTAGCTCGCTGAGAAAGTGTGCTCTGCGTAATATAGAAATGAATTTGTTATAATGAATAACAGCTCTATATATTCGAAAACTTGGTACCTTTTAAGAACGGATCGGTAATCACGCTTAAAAATAAATTTAGCAATAAAAACCCAATCTTTATTTGTCGATTCGCCTTGTTTCTAATTAATGCCATAAATTTTGGCGGTTCGAAATGTCAGTTGGCATGAGGAAGAATTAAGACTGCCTCATAAAATGTGCATGCATCAAATCACGAGAGATACTGGTTTAGCTCAATTAATCTGGTTTTACCAAAGTTAATTAATCTTTCGGTACTCGTTGTATCGGGAATTTTTTCTTTAACCCTTTGAACCTTTAACACTCGAATTGTGATGATTGACTTTGGTTAATCAAAACATAATTGTGATTAGGCACTTAATTAATTACATAATTATTTATATCGCTATATCACGACTCGGAGCTTCGAAGGCATAGCTTCTGGGAAGTTTGCATGCCAAGTTGCAAAACCGCGAGATCGCGATGATATGTTTTAATTAAAAGGGAGGATAAAATCAGATGAAGTGTTTAATTAATTATGTTCATATCTTTATCATGACTTCGCGACTCGGGGCTTTGACAGAGTATCTTTTTAAAAGAGAACACGCCAAGTTGCGAATTTTCGACAGAACTTAACCATGGCTAAGGTTTTACCTTTAATCTTGACATGGGTTACTAAAACAAGAAATTCGTGGTTTCAGCTATCGAGGTTACGACAATAAGACTTTTGGATTTAGTAAACGCCGAGACGCAAAAACCCGATGATGTTTAACCGTGATTTAGGAAAATTTTACTATCGTTACTGCCCTGGGTAAAATTTTAAAATGATTTCGCCGTTTCGTTACTCGGGACTTGTGACTTACGTGATCTATAGCATCCAACATACGAAATCCCGAGGTAGAACAAAAGGGGGAAAAATATTTTGATGAAAAGTAGAACTCGCCTCAAGAGTACAATAACTATCGCCACTCGCGTGATAAGACTTCAGAGATTTTGAAACCACAGATGGAAAATACGAAAACCATCTTTCGATTTCGAGCATTAAGACATGAAATTCGAGACAGGCTAGAAAAAACAAAGGCGGCTCCAACATAGGCTCCAACTAGGGATCCTGTTTTCTTGTAAAACGGGAAGACCAGTAGACCATGTGCCGATATTGGGTAAATGGAGTCAATAGCTTCGATTAGGCGAAAAGGTTCCTGAGAACATGGTATCAAAGGGGAAAGAGACTTTCTTTTTTACCTTGAAAATCTTTTCAAACTCAGATACTTTTTTAAACTTAACCGTAGTCCCTTTCACGACCTTCCCCTCCCCGTTATTGAATTCAGGTCTGCCTTAAGAAAATCAAAACAGTTCTAGGAGACCCAACAGATCTTGTGAGTATCAGCTTGCATCAAAAGAAGAAGATTATATGTTTTTAATCAGGAAGCCCTGTCTGAACATGGGATGTAGATCAGGATTTTTAAAAAGAGTTGGTTACCAGAGTAGAGTGATATTCATGTATAACAGCCTTACAAATATCTCATATATTGCTTCACTGCCAGCGAGCCTGTTCAGTACCCCAGTGAAGTTATCTGGCCCCTTTTACTAAATTTCCTTTCACCACTTCGGAATATATTTCTTCATTTAAATTCTGAGACGAGGGCAATCATTTCTGAATTTCCTTTCATTATCTCTTGGACTAGATGGGGGCAATCATTTCTGAATTTCCTTTCACCACCTGTCTTATAATTTGCTTTTTTAGAGCACGAAGATGGGGGCAATCAGTTTGTATCAGGGCTGATATCTGTGTAATATTTTGCATTTAGGTTTGTCAACTTACTTTGATTACTTGGTACCAACCTTCCCTTAACCTTCACAACACCTTCGTTCTCAGGGAAAAGGGGGAAATAACTTTCTTAGGGCATTCTATTTGAGCAAGCCTCAATCCTCCGAAATTGTTGAAAAACCTAGCAAAGTCAGGATCACTTTAAGCGTCCCTTCATTTAGCAGGGGGCTGAGGAGTTGTGAAGACCCGCTTTCTTTCCACAATCTTCTTTGAAGCTCATGAGGTTGAAACGAAATCTCCTATCCCTTCGTATGTGAAACCGAAAGAGGCTGACTTTTTTTTAAAAGGTAAACCTGAAGACAGAAAAGGGTGATAGATAGTGATTTACGGACTGAAAAACAGAAGTCAAAAATTCAAAACTGACTATTGTAAATCTTTTTCGGGGGTACTTTACTTTGACTGACTGCTTTAATTTGAGTGAATCATTTAATTTGTCTTATTTTTTCGTAAACAATTAAACAAGGAAACAACTATGTTATTTATTAGTTCGAACGATGTTGTTGTCTGAATGAGGTTACCTCGGTTTTATTTAATAGTCCTTCAGAACAAGTCTTTTAGGAAATCTCATATTGACCTTATCGTTTCATTTTCTTTTCGCAATGTCAAAAATCTTTGGTATCACCTATTTAAGCCGATTCATTTTTGACACCAACTTTCGGTTTACTTCTCCTGCTTGTTTTGTGTGCAGCTGGAATCCTGTAAGAGGCAAATACGAAGGTTATCAGGGCTATCCAAAAGGTGTCAAAAATTCACGAAAGAACATCAACATAACCAAACGAAAAGGAAAATATATATACACAAGTAAAAATTCTATATATGAATATATAAATCTAAAATTAAATGAATATATAATTATTTTTTTTATTTTTTTTGGCGACTGTTTATGTCATATAATGCTTCAGATAACGCCCATTGACAGGGGCATTGAGGATTTCACCATCTAGATTTTTCAGTAGGAAAGAATTTTTTCCTTCGAGAGCCGAGACTCTGAATGGCCCATACTAGAGGTGATCGAATTTACCATGTTTCGCTGCTTCTTCCCTCCTTGCATCCCACCTTAGTACTAAATCACTTGGGAGGAAATCTCTGTCCTTTGCTCTATGATTGAATAATGCCTTCATGTCGTCTTGATACTTCTGCATCTTTTCATCTACTTCAACCCTATGTTGTTGAACCTCGATTAGTTGGTTTATCCTCCTGGTGACATGATTAGGTTCTTCTTTCTAATCTTTCCACAACTTTATCACGAGGAGTGCTAAATTTATTGGTAACACCGCATCTGTCCCATATATCATCTGAAAAGGAGACATGCTGATAGACTTTTTAGTGCCTATGCGATTCGCCCACAAAGCATACTTTAAATTTACATGCCAAAAATTTTTGATTTCATCCAACATTTTCTTAATTATATTTATCAGGCTCTTGTTAGACGACTCAGCCAATCCATTTCCTTGGGGGTAGTACATTGTAGAATGGCCAAGAATGATATTATACTTTTGGCAAAAGCTGATCATAGCCATAGACGTGAAAGCCTGGGCATTATCCATGACTATCTTTCGGGGGCAGCCAAACCTTGACATGATATTGTCTTCTAAGAATTCTATTACCACCGAGTCAGTTGCCCTCTTAGTCTGAATATCTTCCACCCATTTAGTAAAGTAGTCTGTGGCAGTTAAGATCCACTTGTGTTGGGTGCTAGAATGCGGATTAATTTCTCCTATGAAATCTATCCCCCATTGTTGAAAAGGGGCTTCAGTTTTGACCAGAACCAAAGGTAGCGCTGGGAGTTTTTGTTTACCTGCAAATAGCTGACAAGGGTTACAAGCTCGGACTTTGGCGTTAACATCTAAAAAGAGTTTTGGCCAGTAATACCCAGTCCTTAGAATTTTGTAAGTTGTGGCCCTCCAAGCGTGATGTCCTCCACAAACTCGTTCATGAAATTCACTTATAACCCTTTCTGTTTCTGATTCGACTAAGCAGACCAACAAGAAACCGAGCGGATCTTTCCAATATAGTTGATTTTCGGCGATACAATACTTAACCGCATGAAGCTTTAAAGTCATGGCTTTTGATGGTGATAGTTCCTTCGGGCATTTTAGAGTCAGTAGGTAGGATACTATGTTTCAGTACCATTCTGATAATGCAAACTTCTCCTCGATCTTAATTGTACTTGTTGGTTCGTCCAGCTCGCTTACGTTCATATTTTCCTCGTATCCCTACAGGCAGTTTATATCCAAAGCTATGAGATTTGATTCAGCCAAAATTTTGGCCAGGCCTTGTCCTTTTATTAATTTAGTAGGTTTGATTTCCAGGTCAAATTCTTGAATCTTGGCCAGCCATCATCCTCTTTTCCCGTCACTGTCTAGTTGTACCAAAATATCTTTCACAGAACTGGTTGGTACATATGCAATGATCTTGGAGTGCAACACATATGTTCTAAATGCCTTCAGTGCTTTTACCATGGAATACGCTTGTTTTTCTCTTATATCATATTTAATTTATGCGTATCTGAGGCTCTTCCTGAAAAAGGCGATCGACTGTTCGAAACCCTCTTCGTTCTTTTGGAGGAGCACCGCAGCAATCGTGTGTTCGGAGGTGAATGAAAAAATAAGAAAGTCTTTCAGATAATCAGGACTTGCCCATACAGGTGCCTCGGATATTACTTTCTTAATATGTGACACTTTGGCTCTTATTGTCCACTTTACTTTGCTATTCTTTTTCATCATATCTATGATCAATTTTACAATTTTAGCGAAATTCGGGACAAATCTTCGTAAAAAAATTATTTTTCCTAAGAAAGGTTGAATTTCTTTTACATTTCTGGGAATGTTTATAGTATCTATTGCTTCAACCCTCTTAGGATCAATCTTAATTCCATCCTTAGATACAATATGACCTAGTAATTTACCCTCTTTCATGGTGAAGTGTAATTTCTTGGGGTTTAAGGATAGACCAAACCTGTGGCACTTTTTGAATGTTTGTTTAAGATGTACCAAATGTTCTTCGTCGGATTTGGAGAAGACTGTTAAATCATCGAGATAGATGACTACGAACTTATCCCTCTCTCCGATGAAAGCGATGTCCATAGCGTGTTGGAACATGACTCCTAAATTCATCAAATCTAAAGCCATCTTATCATACATGAACGTACCCCAAGGGGTAGTAAAAGTTGTTTTTTCTTTATCTTGTTCATTCATGGAAATTTGATTATATCCAGAGAAACCGTCAATCATAGATATTATATTCACCCCAACTACCCTTTCTAGCACATGATCCATTTTAGGCAGCGGATAGTTGTCTTTAAGAGATGACTTATTTAAATTTCTGAAATCCACGCACAGTCTAATTTCTCCATTCTTTTTTCGGACCGGGACCAGATTCGCTACCCAGTCAGAATATCTCAGAGGTACTATAATTTTCGCCTCCAAAAATTTCTTCACTTCTCTCTCAACCACAGGTAATAAATTAGGGTTGATCTACCTAATCTTTTGTCTAAAAGGTTTGACCCCAGGTTTTAAAGGTATCTTGTGATCGATCACGGTACTGTCGTAAGTTCTTAACTCATCATAAGACCAGGTGAAAACGCCCTTAAATTGTCTGAGTAGGTCCTTATATTTGTCTTTTATTTCAGGGGGAAGAAGTTTAGATATTTTAACCATCTTGAACTCTTCTTTGGTTCCTATGTCACAGTCCTCATCCTCTTCTAGTTGGGGTTGTAAGGTGGATTTTATAGGTATGTCGTTTTGATCAAACAGTCTTTCCAGAGGGATCAATCCTTTCGGAATCTGGTCATTTTTTAGGACCAGCATACGATGATTTGCGATTTTGTCTCGGAAAGCTTGAGGATCCTCCCCTTCTTGCATGATCCATATCTGGTCATTTTGATTTTCTTGGTCTGCATGAGTTTCGAAAAATTCACCTACTGCTTCAAGAAACTTCTTAATTTGTTCGTCATCCTCAAAAACCTGCCAGTGCTGGATATTATCTGGTATAGATGGTCTGTGTCTTATCTATATGTGATACTTCAATTTAAAGGTTGTAGGAGGCGTGAAAGTTGAAGCATCTTTAGCTAATGCATCAGCATGTAAGTTCTCTGCACGTGGGATGAAGTGGACATTTACAGACGAGAAAAATTTTTCCATCAGATCCCAGGCACAATTACTGTATGATCTTAATTTGGGATGCTTGGCTTGGTACTGTCGATTTATTTGTTTGACTATTAACTCTGCATCTTCGTATACCTCTAAGTTATTTATTTTCAGCTTCCTGGAAGCCTCTAATCCTAAGACCAATGCTTCGTATTCACATACGTTGTTAGTATAATCTATATCCCATTGCAGTCTGTAAGAAAAAGGAACAACAAAATTTCCTTCGGGAGCCACTAAAAGCACTCCTGCACCAGCCCCTTCACAAGATGAGGCACTGTCAAAAAACATTTTCCAAACACCGGTGCTACACATATCCTCGGTCATGTAACCTGACTCTTCCTGTTCTATATCGTTTTCTTCTGGACAACCATCTAAACCGTCATCAAAAGATAAGATACAATTTCCTAAATCTTGATCTGCAATGTAAATAGGGAAATTGTTCGGATTTTGAGGGTCGCTTACTGTATATGCTAGCCTCGCCTCTCTGTAAAACCGAGTAAATTTCCCACCAAACATAGGAATTGTGGCGAACGTCATATCCAGTTGAAGAGAACCCCCCAACTTGGCTCCCCATGACCTAGACAACAGTAAGCCATACTTAGGGGGAATATCAGCAATAACCACATCCATCAAGATACTCTTAACTGGGACCTGTGCCAGGGTAACTACTAAATCCTTTATCATTCTCATACACTTAACTCTTCTCGAGTCAAAAGAGTAAAGATCTCCGTTAGGTCTGATGATCTGGAGACCCAATTTGTCCATAATAATTTTAGGCATCACGTTATAGGAGGCTCCGGATTCTAACATGCAATTATGTAGCAGTTGATCGTATACATTCAAGGTGATATAAAAGGGAGAAACAGTGTCTTTGGCCTCTTCAAAATGTGGACCAAAAGTGATGTTGGGTTTATCATCTTCCAGGTTTAAAACGTCAGACTGGCTTTCTAGCTCTGAGACACCTATCACTTTGGTAATCTGCTTCCGATAAACTGGGTTTTTTGCTAATTCTACCAGAGGGATTGGTATCTTAATTTTATTTATCTCGTTTTCAAAACTAAAAACTCCGCTCACCTTATCTCTTTCTTTAGTTGGGACTTCTGAATCCTTCCTTTCTGACTTATTCGTATGGACCGCTTTATTACTCATGGTCTTGGTTGAAGGAGTAATTTTATTAGCTGTTTCGGTTCCTTGTGCTTAGGTCTCAACTTTTCCCACTTCGGAATCTTGTGTGCTTACTACTTTCGCTTTGTTGTTAGGTAATAGGGTTTCTACCGGAGTAGGCTCATAAGTTTGACCTCTTGGGAGAATTTTCTTAGGTTGAGTAGTTGAAACTTAGATCTCAAGTTATACTTAGGTTGGACCTCGGCCATTATCATTTCGATTTCTTGTTGAGGGCCACAAAGGTCAGTATGATCTCTTTATTCACCCTTAACTGACGATTGTTGAGTGTTTAGAGATTTTTCATAATCTTCTCTAGTCAGATATGGTTGTGTGCAGTCATCATCGAAGTTCGTGACATCATTATCCGAATCTCCGAAATCTTGGAGATCATTTGCTCCTATAAATTTTTCTTTCTTTAGGGGAGCTTGTATTTTTTTATCTTCGTTTTTTATCTGTCTTTACTGGATCGAGGGGTTGGGGTTCCTCTTGAAATCCTTTTTGGCGAAAGAATCAGCTTTGGCCTGTTCTATCTCCATTCTGGATATTTTATTAGACAGTTCCTTAATTACCCTGGCCATATTGTCTACTTTGTCATCTTTGTATCTATTAGACCCTGATGGCCCTACTTGTTCTCTAAAGTGTTTAGTTTCTAGGTTTCTCGTTTCTAATTTAGCTTTAAGCTTACCAAAAGCCATCATATTTTACTCAATTTCTACAATGTCATCTTGCATTCGGTTTAGAGTGGCTCCCCTTCTTTCTCGCGAAAGGAGTGCAAAATCCAATTCGAAAGCCCCTGCGAAAGCTACTTTGGCCGCAGGTTGGGACGGTTTAACCTCGGCTAGGATTTTGTTATACAGCTTGTTGAATCTTTGAATAAACTCCATAACTGTTTCTGAATTATTTTTTCTTAAAGACCCAAACTCGGTTAAATAATATAGGTGGTCCTTTCTTTCGCCCCATTGTCTAAGGAAAGCATCTTCTAAGGCATCATAAGACAAGATAGATGTTGCAGGTAGACTCCAAAACCAAGTTCGGACCTGGCCTTCGAAGGTTTGGACAAGAAGCCTCGAATACACATCCTCATGTTCGATACCTAGGATGTTTGCGAATTGATCAAAGAAATTTATGTGTTCGGCTGCGGTCAGAACTCCTTCCCCAGTGAATTTCGGCAAATTTTTTATATAATTTTCAGGAAGGTCATGCAGAGGAACGGGCAATACCAAGGAAGCATATCTTGTTGACACTTTTGCAAACACTATGGGAGCGGGGGTAGGCCCTTGGCCTCCAGCTCCTCCTCCAGCAACTCCTCCCCCTCCTCCTCCGATAACCCCTCCACCGCCTCCTCCAGCGGCTGCCATCGTTATCAATGGAAAGTTGTAAGGGGGTTTTGAAAGATTAAAAGTGAATCTTTACTTTCTTTGTGGGGTGAAAAATCCAAGGAAGACTGGTAAGGGATGTGAGGGCTTGGCTCTTCAGAATTGCAAGAGATGTAGTCAGGGGAACCAACAGGTGTGGAAGCTGGATGTGTGAAATATTCTTCGAGACTGTGTGGGGTCACGAAATTCAACTGAAGAGTCGATGATATATCGGCAGTATATAAATTTTCTGTAGGACTTTTTCCTTTATGTTCTGCAGGGGTGATCGGAGTAGTTTTGCTTCTAACTTTGGAGTAATTCAATGTTATATCCTTAGTGTCAGAGAGAGGGCTGCGTGAATTTGAAGGTTTGAAAGAACTTTTGGTCTTCAGTTGCGGGTATTTAGGCTAATAGACTGCAGGGGACGTCTTAAGAGACCCTCTCATCTTTAAAATTTTCTCAGGGTCGGTAACGGGTGTGGTCTGTTTACCATCTGGGTTTTGCCTGGTATTCCTTCGTCCGGATGCCAACTTATTAATCATGGAGTCGCCAAGTGAAAGATCAGAAAGCATTTAAGAGGTGTGCACTCTTTGTTCACTATCAAAGGGTGGCACTTTCAACGAAATGAATGTCATTTTCCTAGGGAAAAAGATTTCGTAACTTCGGTCCCCAGCAACGGCGCAAAAAATATGTTGTTCCAGAGTCTATACTTAAGTCTTAGAAGTATAGTGTCTAGGCATTCGAAAGTGAGTAAAGGGTAGAGAAGGAAGAAATGTCAACCTTCGGCAAGGGAAACTAGCGATGATTTCTGTGTTGGCGTTGTCTAGCTTCCAACTGTTCCTGGATGTTTATATCTCGTTCAATCACTGCCCATGAACGTTCGAGTTCAACCCGGGTAGTGGTTGTTTTAAGAATAGTATCGAAAAGGTTTAAGGCAATATGTGTTTGATCTGATAATCTGGGTTCGATATTAGGCTGTCTTGATATGGGGACAGTCATGGAGGAATAGTAAAATAAGAAAACCTCAGGGGGAATTTAAGTGTTGTCTCAATTCAGTCGTATAAAAGAGAGTTTACAGTTTTAGGAGTGAAAGAGGGGTGCAAACCAAAGGCCCTTTCCTGTAACTGAGTTATACTTTAATAAAAATGTATGAGGTGGGAGAAAACATTAAGTTGTCTATCGAGTAAGGCTCCTATCAAGGGAGAATCTCACGTATAAATAGAAGAAGAAAAATGTAAAGAAATAACTCGATGAAACATAATATATATATAGAATTTTGAAAGTGTTGATTGGTCTTATACCAGCTGATAGCTAGTACAAAGGAAAAATAGTAAACAATATAGAAATCCCAAATTCATTCATTCACTATAGTAGAGGTTGTACTAAATTATAGTGAAGCATTCATCAGATACAAATATGAAATGAAATGAAATATGAGATACAAGAAAACAAACTCATAACACAGTCATGACGGAATTGAGAATCTTTGGATTTTCTTTATATTAACTCTCAAATTGGAAAACCTCTATTACAATCGACACAAAAAGGTCCAACCTGGTTTCTTTCTTTCTATGATATATTTATACAGTTTTACAATAAGATGGAATCTCAATCGTTGCAAAATTTTCAGTTATGATAAGGAGGAGAGAAATCGTTCCATTTCTTTCTCTCT
>CBVK0100247462.1:0-12702 GCA_900067695.1 Picea abies | reverse complement strand
ACGAGGAAGGGGATGTCACAAATTTTAATGTTAGGTGAGTCGTCGCTCTTGCAACGGACAAACTATAGTCATTGCTCTTGCGACAAACATTGACCATAATAGTTTATCCCTCCTATAAGAACAACTTGTAGAGAATATATTTAATTGTAAAAGAGAACAAGCTATAGAGAAGACATTTTAGGTTTTTCAACTATTGTAATTTAGATTTTTCATGGGATTAAGTGAAATGAAACTAATTACATTCAATGCAACAATTTAATATTGAATGTAGCTAACTAAATAATATCTAGGATAAAGTGGCAATGAGACCACTAGCAAGGCGAACAAACCACCATTTCCACAAAAAATGACCATGAATTGGACCCTCCAAAGTCCCACTCAAAGTGAAATGAATTTATGTATTTGCAAAAACTTTTTTATAAATATTTTTATTCACCAAATTTCATCTCATTTCTTAAATATCTTTGCGAGTAAAGGAAATATGGAGATTCCTTGTGCCTATTCTGACACCTTGAAGGTACAAGTTTTAGGGGATAGATAAAAGTGGTTTATATTTTGTCATATTTGATGAATGACAGGTTTATGGGTGTCAAGTATTTTTTCATATTTTATCATAAACATGTTCATACAAAACATTTGTTTTTTTGGCTCCACAGTATGCTCATAGGAAATGCAACGAGCGTTGGTCCCATAAAAAAGGAGGAGATTCTAAATGTGAATTGTGCTATCAGGTTTCATGAATTTTTATTTGGCCATGTTTTTATTCTTACTATCAAAAATTTCATATATATATATATATATATATATTATTACTATCATTATTATCCTCCACGAATATTCTGAACTGGAAATGCATTCATAATTATTTTTTCTAAAATGAAATGTTGTGGATTTGAAATCATAGGAATACAAGGCAATAAGGGTTGATCGAATGTCGAGAGGGGATCCAAATATCCAAGCGAGTCAGGTAAGTACCAAAATTATGAATCTATCCATGCTTAGGCCACCTATGTTTTGGCCCATGTTGCCACTGATATAATGATAATAGGGAATAATTTAGACTTAATCTCTTCACGCTATAGAAATATTCTCAAAAGGAAGCCCCTGAAATTTGAACAGGGATTATGTTTATCTTGTTGATATTGACATCCTTTTGTATGAGATGGTCAATGAAAATGGTTAGTGTGACCTAGAAGGTAGATTGAAAACATGATGGGTTAAAAAAATTTGATCAGTGTATTGTCATATAAGTTGCATATCAATAAAAAATTAATTGATTTACCAAAAGAATGAATTTATGTATTTGCAAAAAAAAAATTATAAATATTTTTATTCACCAAATTTCATCTCATTTTTTAAATATCTATGTCTTTCATTAATAAAGGAAATATGGAGATTCTCTATGCCTGTTCTGGCACCTTGAAGGTATAGGGTTTAGGGGATAGATAAAAGTGGTTTATATTTTGTCATCTTTGATGAATCACAGGTTTATGGGTGTCAATTACTTTGTCATATTTTATCATAAACACGTTCATAAAAAACATGTGTTTTTTTGGCTACACAATATGCTCATAGGAAATGCATCGAGCGTTGGTCCCATAAAAAAGGAAAAGATTCCAAATGTGAATTTTTTTGTCAAGTTTCATGACTTTTTATTTGCCGATGTTTTTATTCTTACTATCAACAATTTCATATATATATTCTTACTATCATTATTATCCTCAACTAATATTCTAAACTGGAAATGCATTCATAATTATTTTTTCTGAACTGAAATGTTGTGGATTTGAAATTATAGGAATAAAATGCAAGAAGGGTTGACCGAATTTAGAGAGGATATCCAGACATCTAGACAAGTCAAGTAAGTATCGAAATTCTAACTTTATCCATGCTCAAGCCACCTATGTGTTGGCCCCTGTTCCCACTGATATAATGATAATAGGGAATATTTTAGACTTAAGCTCTTCACGCTATAGTTATATTCTTGAAAGGAAGTCTCTGAAATTTATTGACTAAGATTACCATTGTTAATTTATGGAGAGATGTTTATTTGTTTAATTAGGATTACCTATCAAATGGAGAGATGTTTATTTGTTATATTTAGGTCACTTTTTCGAAGACAGGAAGGGTTATAGGGATCGTGACTCTTGCAATGAAAACATAGATGAATGTTTGCTTCCATCGATAGAGTAACGAATATGGGGTGTATTTAAATAAAAATTTAAAAATTGAACTTTTTCTCTTGAAGTTTGTGACGAAATAGTACTTTCATCACAAGTAGTCGTCACAATATTTTCAATATGTAGTAGTGTTGATAGCTTTCATAATGAACTTCCAAGTTATCTCATCTTAGCTATATTCGACTGCACCTCCATAGTATCATTAACCCTCCATTTCATCCATAATTAGTTTTCCCATTTTCATATTGCCATCCATTCATTTACCTCATATAGACACCCACCCATGGGCCCCCCATCCTCCACCCATTCTCTTAACAACTTGTGTTCTCACATGCCAAGCCATTTCACACTGGGGCACCCATTTCTGTATTTGTTTACTCATCCCAAATTATTCTTTATTTTATTTGGTAATTGCAAAAATCCTTTGTTTCCAACATTTACTTAGATATTTATCGTCACCCTTGATGACCTTCTTTTCTCGGCAATGCAACCTATGTCTCCCTTTCTTGGGAATCCAATCTCCTTTTCTCATTTTGGCATTGTTCATAAACTCGAGTATCCCAATGTCCATGTACCACTGATCTCTGAGTTTGTCCACTTTGTCAATCCTCTAGCACAATTTAGCCCCATATCTAGTCATCCCGCTAACACTAGATATAGTTTTCAGTTGCTGCCACTCAACCTTCACACATAACCCCAACCAAGGGAAGTATTGAATCTAGCTGCATCTCGACTTCATTCATGTTCCCTATCAGTTCCTGATCTTATTTCCGTGGATTTAACAAATCCATTTTTTTCTTGGAGTTTCCATATGGGTGAAAATATATTGACTCTCATTACCTTTATAATTAGGAGTCTCGGACGACAAAGAGAGAAACACTATTTCTCTTTAATTTTGTTGACCCCCATAACATTTGAATTCAGTTAAATATCATGTTATAGTGGGTCTTACTATGCAACTATTGTAGTTGTTTTATACCAGCTTAAGACCTATGAATTTGTTAGGCCATCAATGCCTACAAGTCATCGACACTTCTTACAGGCTTCCTTGCGTCTTTTCAGAGTATGTTCACCATTTATAATTGTCATTTTTTGTTATCAACCCACCCCAGAGGGTGCTACAGTTATCTACATCAACATACAACTTTAGTTATTGTCTTACATTTTGAGTCACATGACACAAGCATGGGTCATTCCCACCTCGTTTGTATACAGATTTTTTTTTCTCCCTAGAGAAAGATTTGGGTCCCACAGTTTCCTGTCTCCCTCTAACGGATCGCTCTTGCACTTACTCTCCTCACTCTTTATTACAATGGCACTCTCAATAGAAGAAACATTGTTGTATTTTGGCTATACAGATGCTACTAACCTCACACATCAGGGGGCATCTGTTATCACTAAAATTGTGTCCGCAACATTGCACTCAAATGGTTATAGAAATACAACAATGCCAACATCAATTAGTTCACCTGCAACACCAAAATGAATTTCAAAAGAAAAAAAATATACAATTAGGGAAAACATTAACATGCGTAAACTCACTAGAGGAAGCGTGTGCACAGTGCATGGGTCAAAGAAGCCAGAGTGCACAATGTTCCATATGCATGACTGTGTACAATAAAAGTCTCACACTTTTGTGAACGGTGCATTTATGGTTCTTGCCAGCCCTCCAACCACTTATGGACCAACTCCCAACTTGATTTCACCTTCAGATCTAAGAAAAATCTGAATGGGGGGTTCGTCAAGGACCAAAGGGTGGCCTAAAGGGCCCCTTGTTCACACTAAGAACCAATTGAATATTTCCTTGAATAGATGCTATAAATGGATGGCATGGGTGCACTAAGAAACCAAGATCTTCATAGTATTGTTATGCTGCCTCAATTCTCCCTTGAGAATTCTCTTTTCTCTTAGGCACATTCTAGCATCATTCCAATAGTCCATTCCACTCACCTCTTGAGGGAATAGGCATTGAGTTTCTTCATCATTTGTCATTTTTCTTCCATTGTAAGAAGAGATGTTGGCATAATCTTGGTCATTGGTTGATTGTTTATGGTTCTAAAAGTTTCTTATGCATTCTAGTTTTATTTCCTTATTTGTTATAGTTTTTTTACTTATTTATTTCATGTGCTTGGCATGCTTAACCCATGAACTAACTGTTAGGCTCCAATCTACTGATGTAAATTAGAGTGCAAATGATTGTCAATCCGGTGTTTGTAAGACTTAGAGGCACATCCAAAATATATGGATTTAGAGATAACTTTTATTCTTTAATGGGAATAAACCAAAAAATATTCTAAGGGATGAATATGGAAGAGATGCTAAGCTTATGTTCAGAAGTCCTATTCATAGATTTCATAACAGTAATCAACAATTGTTTTCCTAAAGAGTATCAACAGTAAGCATTCAAGAGATGTTCGAACTAGTTCTAAGACTTATCAAATGCTAGAAGGACAAAACTCTTATTCAAGATATGCATTCATTGTATTATTTCATTCATTAGAAAATATCATCAATTTAAATCAAAAGTAATGAAAGCGTAAATAGCTCAAAAAGAATTCAAGATTATCTTAATGCTTGAAGGAAAACCACACATTGAATTCTTATTCAAGAAATCATTCAAAATATGAGTAAGGATTTGAAACATTAAGAAAATTACTTAGCTATGGAATTCATCTACCTACAGAAAGATGCGAATAAAACTCATCTATAACAAGATCTAATCTAAAACATGTATCAAAGATTACTTGAAAAGAACATAAAGAAAGCTTGTACTAGTTTGGCAAAGGGGGCCCTCCAATGCTTCACTTGTACACTTGAGTAGTCTCAGCTAAGAAAGAGCTCCATTAGCATTCACATCATCACATCATAGGAATTATCAATAAAAAAACACAAAACTCATCTCAAGATTGCAAATTCCAAAGTTTCTTCATTCACATTCAAGGTTGTCATACTAGTCTATGCTTTAGAGTATTTATACAAGAGTTTTAAAACTAAAAATGCTAATAAATCTCCTAAATATCATGATCAGATCCATAATATATTCTAGTAAGGTCGAATTCCCCCTTCAGATCCATAATATATGACCAAATCCCACGAAAATCCAAAGCTGTCCATGATTTACGGCTAAAACAGGGTATTTTCTGTTGAAGTGGCCCTATTTGACTAGCATTGACCATACACCTGGAAGGCTCAGATATCAAAGATGATAGCTCATTATCCATCCTTGTACATCAAGGATCATGACCCAAGTCTTATATTTCTCCTAGGTGTTCTGCAAGTACACAAACCTAGGAGCAATTATGGGATTTAGTCAAATCCTGCAATTTCTAATAAATTTTCAATTTTAATGCCAAAATTAAAAAAAATCAATTCTTAAGCTAAAGAATGATAAATATACCTTGCATAAGATGTTTTATGGAAAATACAGAATGAAATGAAGGCAAAATGGATGGATATGAAGGCAAAAGTGTGGTTTATAGAGTAAAAAGGAAGCATAAAAATGTACTCAACATCTTCTCCAAGAGGAAGTTTTTGCATGTCCTCATGCACAAAAATGTCTCTGAACCTCTGTCACTAATATTCTGCCACCTATGCTACCTGTAATAATGTTTCCACATTCACCTGAGCTATATGAAGAGATTTCATTCTTTGATATTTCTCTTTATATGCTTTTTTCTGTTGAAACCACTTATAGGCTTGTTTGGAGATTAACTTGTTTTGCTTTTGAAGCTTTGTGTTCTTCTTATTCAAAGTTTCATTCTCCTCTTGTGTTTTATGGCTTTGAGTCCTTATCATTTCATTATCTGTTTTTATGTATATTTCCAGGACTTCAATTTCCTTGATTTTTCTCTTCATTTTCCTTATTTTCTTATTTTTCCTATCAAGTTCTAATGTGGAACCACCAACCACTTCTTCCATTTGATTTTCTTCTTTCATGTATTTAATTAATTGTTCCACATCTTCTCTCATTTTTTCATATGTGGAATTTTCCTGTTCTTCAAAACCATCATTTTCCAATGATTCTGCCTCTAGAGTTTGAATATGTGCATACTGTGCTTGTTGTGCTTCATCATCATTTTTTTGTATTTGCCCCCTTTGAACTTGTTGGCGTTTTCTTGATTTTCTTTCATATGTTGTAAAAATCTTGTCTTTTTCCTCAAATTATTTCTCCTTTATCACCATGCTTCTTGTTCTTCTCCTCCCCATAGGCAGTTTTGAGCTTGTTGCCTTGGGGTTCTGTACTTCTTCCTCATCATCAGTCACAACTAATATTTGTTCCTCTTCTTCTTCCTCCTTTATTGTTTCAAAACCATTTTCAATGATAAACTACTGCCAGGTCAAATTTTGCTTCTATAGTTCATATATAATGATCATTTTAATAAATCCACAGTGATATAAACTCTTTTCTGTATTCCCTCCTTGTTTTTGGACAGCCTTAGCCATCTTAGAAAGACTTTGCAATAGAAAATAAGGCATGTTGATTTCACAGTCACCTTTTAAGTGTTGTAGCAGTTTAATGTGATATTGGTAGATGATGCTAAATCTTCCCTCACAAGTTATAAATTTCTATATGAGATATGTTAATTCATCCCAAGGATGAATCAACCAACTCCTTGGAATTCTCTTCTTCCAATTTACTGTTGCTACCCTTGATCTGGAAATAAAAGATGCCCATGATTTATCTTTGAAATGCTTAATTTTGAAATATCTTTCTCCTATTTGAGGAAATCCAATGACATGTGAAATGATATCTTTAGAGATCCTAATGGTAAGGTTTCCAATAGTATCCCTTTCCCCGTCAAATGAGTGGGCAAATTCTAAAGCAACTTCTTCACAAGATCCATCAAATTTCTCAAAGAAACCTATCCACTATTTTTGCTCCAAAATTTGTATGCAATCCCTGTAAATGTCTGATGTAACAAGCTTCCCTAGTTCACATCTAGACACCATTCTTCCAAGTTTTAAGAGAAAGACCCTAAAATATTTCCATTGGGAGGTCTAAAAGTTTCAACCCTGCAATTCTTTTGACCAAGATTTTTTTTTAAACTTGCAAACTCTGTTTGGATTTAATTATGTGCATGGTCTTCACTAATATTTTTCTGTTCAAAAGAAAAGGAAATGTCATATTTTTCAAATTCCTAAGTTGTTCTCTACTCTTCAATCATAATTTTTTTTTTTATGCAAGGGCATACCTGGTAATTTAAAAAAAAATCTCAGGCTTCTTGTTGAATTCTAGCTCAATTTTCCTTCTTACGGTCGGCCTCTGCTATAAATGAACTGTCTTGTTTTCAAAATCTACCACAGGACATTGAATTTTACACTTAGTTGTTCAATTATTTGAGTTCAAACTTACCTTCAATGGCTGAATCCTATTTGGATATGTTCTCTTGCTTTTTCTTACCACGTATCTCCTTCAACCTCCGTGTTTTTTCACAGGATGAAAATGTTGTATGTTGACAATGCAATTGTCAACATACAATTCGTTTTTTATCAGAAATTTCGGGATAGGAAGGCGTAGGAGGGAACAATTTGCTAGAGCGTAGGGATTTGAGATGGTGCTGGTGTGGTGAAACAAAGCATGGAATTTTGAAATGGAGGTAAGTGTATAGAAGAGTGCATCAGCGGTTCGAGTCTGGGGAGCATGCAAGTGAGAAAAAACAATATGAAAATCGTTTGAGTCGTATTAATTTTATGAATGGAGAAAAATGGTTGGAGGAGACTTTAGACAAGGGTTTTTATCATTTTAAAAATGGGTTGTACAATGATCATAGCTGAAGGTGTTGTTGTATTTGTACCTTTGTACTTCCCTCCTCGTTGCAATCATCATAAGAAATGTTTTTCTTAGAAAATGTGTTCACTTGACTTATAACTCCTTAATTTGTTTCCTTGAGTAACCAACCTCTTCATCAAGCATGAAACCTTCTTCTTATGAACCCTTTTTAAATGTATATGCAAACAACCTTTAATCTATGCAACAAAAATTCAATCTGTGTATGGAACTTATGTCTTCCGAAACAGAGCATTTGACAGCTCAAAACAAACAATGTGTTTGTATTTGAAACCCGATCCTTCCTTATAACTCCTTTGGAAACCAAAATTGGTTCCTTTGAGTACCATTTTTAATGTTTTTAAGGATATATAAAAATGGAGTGATGAAAAGATGATGTAGGGGAAAGGTAAGATAGGATATTTATCATTGCTTAGCTTACGAATAATTTCTCAAATTTAAAGCATTAAAAAGGAAAATATATACTAACTTGTTTGTTCATTGTGTTTTGCCTGACTGAAGTTGGATGGAATGTTGTTGTAAGTCTTCAATTTCTTCTTGTATTTCTTCTGCTTAGTATCTCAGGTCCCTCTGTTGAATGGAATTGATATTCTTCTCATGTCTCTTGCTGAATGAAATTGATATTTTTCTTAGGTCCCTTTGTTGAATGGATTTGATATTTTCCACAGGTCCCTCTACTGAATGGACTGGATACTTTTCTTAGGTCCAATTGCTGAATGGAATGGATACTTTTCTCAGGTCCCGCTGCTGAATGAAATTGATACTTTTCTCAGGTCCCTCTGTTGAATCAAATTGATACTTTTCTCAGGTCCCTCTACTGGATGAAATTCCTTTTTTAAATGCATGATGTCATCTGTAGAAGGCTTGAAAGGTTTTCAAAATATATACCTTATCCCCCTCAACCTTATCTATTGACTTGTCATCAAGTCTCAGATATAAGTATTTATAAAACTTTTGAAGATGAAAAATGAAACTAGAAGTTAATAATGAAAATTATATCTATCTATATATATATATATATATTGAAGAATTTTGGTTGGCCAATGTTACTTGGTTTTCCAATCAAAATTCGAGTTAATATTTTGCCAGTTTCATGGATTTTCACAACTAAACTCCCTTTTTCTCTTTCCTTTTTTTTTTATATATTTTTATATTTTATATTTTATTATATTTTATTTTTATTTTTTAAGGAGAATGTGAAGGAGACACATGATTTTGTCTCTCCAACACTTCCATCTCATTATGTTGAGATATCTGCTGCGGAAATTCTTCCTTGTTTACAGGCTTATTGTAGAGCTTTAGCCTATGTCCATTGACTATGAATGAGCTTGCCTCATCGTCTATTGTTTGTAGTTTGACTGGGCCATTGTCATATACTTTTTCAATCTCATATAGACCAAGCCAATGGGTTGTAAATTTATCTTTGAAATCTTTGAATTTTGAATCAAATAACAAAGCCCAGTCTACTTTTTTGAATTGTTTCTTCTTGATGTACTTATCATGCCAATGTGCCCTTTGTTGTTGTATCAAAGTGTTGTGTTCAACTGTTGCCTGTCTCATCTCATCCAATTGATTTAATTGCATGATACTCTCTTTTTGTGCTTCGGAAAGATCTATTCCTAATTCAGCTGCTAGTTTAAAAGTATGAATTTGAAATTCTATAGGTAACAAAACTTGCTTACCATAGACTAGCTGATAAGGAGTGAACCCAATACTATTTTTATAGGTGATTCTGTATGCCCATAATGCTTCTTGAAGCTTGTCTGACCAATTTTTTTTATGTGTTTGGACTGTCTTGGTCATGATTGCTTCTAAAGTTTTGTTAGTAGATTCCTCCTATCCATTTGATTGTGGATGATAAGGTGTAGATTTCTAATGCTTGATCTGATATTTTCTTGCTATGTCTTTCACCATTTTAGAATTAAACTGTGCTCCTTGGTTTGTTACAATCTCCCGGGGTACTCCAAATCTGACAAATATTTCTTCAAAGAGGATGTTGACCACTGACTGTTATGTAGCTCTCACTAATGCTTTGGCTTCCACCCACTTTGTAACATAATTAGTACATATTAAGATGTACTGCTTCCCTTTTGATGGTGGATTTATTGGACCAATGAAATCAAGAGCCCATTTTTCAAATGGCTCAATGTGAACTTGTGGTTTGAGAGGCACCTCATCGATTGGAAGTGGCTTTCCCATCCTTTGGCAGCTATCACAACTTCAGACATATTTATTGAAATCTTTGAAGATGGATGGCCAATAATACCCGAAATTGAGTATTTTGTATGCTGTCCTCTTATCTACAAAATGACCACCACAAGGTTCATCATGGAAAGCTTTTAGTATTTCTAAAATATTATATTTTCTTACACATCTTCTAATTATGAGGTCATATCCTGTATAAAAGAGATCTCCATCAATCCATGTGTATCTAGCACTTTGTTTAATTATCTTTTTCTTTTCTTTGGATGTGAGAGATGGAGGTAACATCCCTGATGATAAATAGTTGGCTATATCAGCATACCATGGAGTTATAACTAAAATTTCAAATAGGTGCTCATCGGGAAAATTATCTGAGACAAGAACAATCTCACCAGGGGTTTCTAATCGAGATAGGAAATCAACTACTTGATTTTCCTTTCCAGGTCTATTCAAGACTGTGAGGTTGAATTCCTGCATCAATAACAACCATCTTGTTACCCTGCCATTAGTAAAAGGTTTGTTCGTGAGATATTTTATGGCAAATTGATCTGTATGGATAAAGAATTCATAACCAGTGATGTAGTGACAAAATTTATTCACAGCATGTACTACTGCCAACATTTATTTCTCTGTGACTATGTAATTCAGCTCAGCAGGGGTTAGATTTTTGCTAATGAAGTAAATAGAATAAGTCATAAGATTTTCCTTTTGACCCAATGATGCCCTTATTGTAGTATTCGATGCATCTGTAGAGATGTGAAATGGAAAAGCCCAATTAGGCCCTCTTAATATAGGTGTTGTTGATAGCTTGTCTTTGAGCTTCTGAAATGCATTTTGACAATTAGTATTCCAATGAAAATGTATATCTTTTGCAAGTAATTTGAGTAATGGAAAAGCTATTTTACTAAAATTTTCAATGAATCTTTGGTAATAGCCAGCATATCCAAGAAAACTTCTCACATCTTTTTGGTTGATTGGTTCCCGTAGATTTACAATGATTTGTATTTTTGCAGGATCCACTGTTATTCCTGATGATGAAACATGATGACCCAATACTACTCCTTCAGTTAACATCATAAAACATTTTACATTGCTAAGAGACAAATTTGTTTCTATGCATCTTATTAGGACTTTTTCCAAGTTTTTCAAGCATTTGTCAAAAGAATCACCATGCACAGAGAAATCATCCATATATACCTCTACACATTCATGTACTAAATCAACAAAAATGGCCAGGACTGCTCTTTGAAAAGTAGCCAGGAATGCTCTTTGAAAAGTAGTTGGAGCATTACATAAAACAAAAGGTAATACCTTATAAGCATATGTACCCCAAGGGCATGTGAAAGTAGTTTTTTCCTAATCCTCTAATGCTATATTGATTTGGTTATAGCCACTAAATTCATCTAGGAAGGAAAAATATTTTCTCCCAGCTAGTGAATCTAAGACTTGATCTATGAATGGTAATGGAAAATGATCCCTAAGTGTTGCTTTGTTCAATTCTCTATAGTCTACACAAATTCTCCATTTCCCATTTTTCTTAGGTACAACAACTTATGGAGAAACCCATTGACTGTTAGAGATAGGGTAGATGAATCCTACCTTTAATAATTTTTGCAATTCTTCTTTGACTACCTCTTTCAATATTGGATTCATTCTTCATTGTGGTTGTCTAAGTGGTCTTATGCTATCATCTGTGCAAATATGATGAGTGCATGTTTCAGGATGAATCCCTTGCATATCAGTATATTCCCAAGCAAATGCTTTATGATATTTCTTCAATAGTGCAATCAATTGTTCTTCCTAGGATGGTTCAAAGTTTGAGCCAATATTCAAGTATTTACTAGGACTAATTTAAATTATCTTGATTTTAGTATTTTTCATAGAGATAACTGGAAAAATGTCATTAAATGTTGACTCTAAAGAATGAATTCTGCAATTTTCTTGAAAAGTTTGTCCTAAGATATCATCTGCAACAATGTATTTTGTGTCTCTTAATTATTTTGAGATATCTGGTTCAGAAATGAAATAGTCTAATAGATATTCATTATTTTCCTCTCTAAAATCAAAGTCTTGATTAATACTTAATATAGGTTGAATTACTTCTTCCTGTTGTTGCTTCGTTTCATCAAGCCAAGGTCATTGATCTATTACAGAAGGTTTTTGAGTAGGAGGATAAAGTGTGATTTGTTTCCTTTCAGTTCCATGTGAGATAATCATATTCCCTATTCTACAACCGATGAAAGCATCTACTGTGGCCATCGAAGGTCTTCCAAGGATTAATGGATGGCCTCCTAGATTAGATTTTGGTTGAAGGACCAAGAAATCTACTGGATACTCCCAAGAATCCAAAGAAAATATGATATCTTCAAGTATACCTTCAGGAACTACTTTAGATCTATCAGCTAATTCTAGGACCCTAGTGGTTGGTCGAAAATTTTGCAGATTCAAATATCTCATTATTTCTAATGTGATCACATTGATAGCTGCTCCTAAGTCAATTAATGTTTTAGAGATAGAGTGAGATCGGAAGAG
>CBVK0100247461.1:2085-16472 GCA_900067695.1 Picea abies | reverse complement strand
AAGAAACATTCTGATAGCTTATAATCTTGATACGAGCGCAAATGTTTCACCAAAATCCAGTCCTTCTATCTGAGCATAGCCTTTACAAACTAACCTTGCTTTGTTCCTGATAACTTGTCCTTGCTCATTCAATTTATTCTTAAAGATCCATTTGGAGCCAATGACGTTTTTACCTTCAGGTCTTTGAACCATCTCCCACGTATTGTTTTTCTCAATCTGATCAAGTTCATCATTCATTGCTTTAACCCAGTGATCATCTTTGTTGGCTTCATTGAAATTCTTAGGTTCCAACATGGATATGAGAGCTATATGAGATTGTTCGGTGGTTTTGATTAGCTTTCTCCTAGTTTGTACACCTTTGTCTTTTTCTCCAATTATCTGACTTGCAGGATGATTCTTTTGAATGATTCTGGAGGAGGAATTTGTAGTTGACTGCTGATTTGAGTCTGTCTGAGTGTCTGAGTCTTCATCTAATTCAAAGTCTTTGTTTTCTGATTCTTGGACCTGTTCATCTTCAGCTTTAGCTGTGTCTTCTGTAGAAGACTCATTACTGTATACCTCTCTTGCTGGGATTCCTTCATCAATTTTTACATCAATACAGTCAACCATTTTATGCAGCCTTTTATTATAGCATCTATATCCTTTACTGTTTGTAGCATACCCTAAGAAGATACCTTCATCAGCCCTGTCATCGTATTTGCCGAGGTTCTCATCATTATTCTTTATGTAGCATTTACTCCCAAAGACTCTGAAGTGTTTGATTGAGGCAGGTCTTCCAAACCATAATTCATAAGGTGTCTTGTCACTTTGTGGTCTGAGGTGGGATTTGTTAAGCACATGGACTATTGTGTGTATTGCTTCTACCTAGTAGGTTTGACCAATGTTCTTCTCATTCATCATTGACCTAGCCATTTCCTGCACTGTTCTGTTTTTCCTCTCAACAACTCCATTTTGTTGTGGAGTTCTTGGGATTGTGTATTCTCTCTTGATCCCATGTTCATCGCAGAATTCTTTGAAGTCTCTTGACATAAACTCTCCTCCCCAATCTGATCTTACTGCCTTTGACCTCTTGCCTATTTGAGTCTCTGTTAATGCCTTAAATATTTTAAACTTCTCAAATGCTTCATCTTTTTCTTTGAGAAAGGCAACCCAAGTAAGTCTGGAGTAATCATTGATAATCAACATGAAGTAGTTTTCTTTCCTTGTGCCTTCCTGTCTTGATGGTCCACAAAAATCCATATGAACTAGTTGGAGTGGTTTCTCTATTGAAGTAAAGATCTTGGACTTAAACCGTGTCCTGTTTTGCTTCCTTACTTGACAGGGTCTACACATTGAATCTTGGGGCTTTGATATTCTTGGAAGATCTTTTACTGCCTCGAGGTTTTTGAGTTTGATTAAGTGGTCAAAGTTTAGATGTCCAAGTCTCCTATGGCATCACCAACTTTCATCATGTTTGCTTAGATGACATTCTTCTCTATTTTCTTTCATCACATATACATTATTTTCTATCCTTATGCCTTTGGTCACCACTTGTCCTAAATTTACAGACTTTATCTTGCAATCATTGGACGTGAACAACACTTCACATCCTATGTCACACATTTGACTTAAACTGAGTAGATTATGTTTCAGCCCATTCAGAAGTAGAACATCTTGGGCTTTTCCTTTTCCATTACTTAAGCTCACCATCCATTTGCCCTTTATTTTCCCTGGAGCATCATTTGCAAAGGTTACGTTTCCTGATTTGCTTTCACTTAGAGATAGAAACTTGCCTTTGTCTCCCATCATGTGTTTGGAGCATCCATTGTCTATATACCAAGGGTTCATTTTTCTTTGAGTGGACAACACTAATCCACACTTGTCACTTTCCTTCTTCTTCCAAAACTTGACATTTTCAGCAGGGGATTTCGAATCTAGTTCATATTCTCTTAAACGGTAGTCAATAGATTTGTGTCCATAGTTATGAGAGATGTAGCATTCAATCTCATTGTTCAAAAGGTCAAACTTATTGGTGCAGCGTTGTCTACTCATTGACTGTTGATTATTTCTTGACCTCCTTAGTTGCATGTCCCTGGACTTAATTTGGCAATTGGCAAACAGTGAAGGTTTGTTACTTAGCTGCATCATTCTTTGTTGTGGCAAGTATTTATTCCTTTCAAATATTAATTGCTCATGTCTAAGTCTTAAGAACAATTTACAGCTTTGTGACCAAAGTTAACATAGTAGAAACAATAGCCATAGAAGAATTCTTTGTAATTAGAAAATGGTTTCCTTCTTTGAGAAAATTGATTTCTTCCAGACTGATGACGTCGTACAACAGTAACCACATTACTTCTTTGTTCTAAAGATTCAGATCTGGCATCTTTTTCCTTACTCGACCTGGGAAGCTGATTGCCTTCCTTTGTTTCTGCAAGATTGTTATTGTCGTTGGTCGTACTTTTGACAAACTTGATGGGTTCTTCATTTCCTGGCTTACCACTACTTGATCCTTCTTCATACCCGAAGCCAGTTTTCAACTTTGGATTCCTTTGCTGCTTCAGAATGGTGGCCAATCCTTCAGAGGCTTTGATACTTGATAGATTTTGATTATACAAGGCTTGAAACTTCTCCATTTCTTTCCTTGTTTTCACTACTTCTTGTTCTAATGCTTCACATCTTGCCTTATTTTATGATAGCTGTTGTTTTAGGATCTCTTCGATTTTCTTTGCCTCTTCCAATTCTACTTTTAGTAGGACAAAGTCTTCATCAGGTTCTTTACTTTCTTTCTCGAACTGTATCAACGATTGTCTTTGCTTTCTATTCTTGATTCTTAGTCTGTCAATCTCTTCCAGTGCACTGATCAGGTCTCCTTCCATGTCAACCAAAACCTCTTCTTCACTTCCTGTTCTTTTATTATCATAATCCTCTTTGGTGATAAGTATGAAGTCATTTAGTTTATCTTCAATAAAGGAGTTATTTTCTTCATTATCTGAAGGATCATCATCATTGTTTACGCATAGACTTTTCTTCTTAAAGTTTTTCTCTTTAAAGAAATTTCTGTGTTTGTACTTATCCTCATCATCACATGTCTAATCCTTTCCTTTGTGGGGACATTTATTTGCAAAATGACCTATCCTACCACAGTTGAAACATTTGAAAGGTAGTTTACCTTTGTATTTTCCTGATCCCTTCTTCAGTCTCTTCACAAATTTTGCTTCAATTTCATCGGGCTCATAATCCTCATTCTTGTCTGCTTTAAATGATGCTTCTCTAGTGGTAGGTTTATCTTTAACTATTCTCATTTCATATGCAGTCAATGTTCCTAACAGTTGATCAAACCCCAAGGTTTTTAGATCATTAAGTTCTTCTATAGAAGAAACCTTCGGGTTGAACCTATCTGGGAGAGATCTTAAGATTTTCTGAACTAAAGAAGGTTCATCAATTGTTTCACCAAGTGCCTTCATTGCATTTACCATTTCTTTTACTCTTAGAAAGTATTTTCCAATAGTTTCATCTTCCTTCATCTTCAGCTGTTCAAACTATATTCTGTAGGTTTGAAGCTTTGCATCCTTTACTTTCTCATTACCCTCATAGCTTCTAATGAGTTTGTCCCACATTTCTTTGGCAGTTCCTAGGTGCATAACTTTTACGAATTATGATTCTACAAGCCCACTCAAGATAGCATTCATAGCCTTAGCATTGAAGCTAAATTCTAGTTTGTCATCCTTATTAGCTAGCACAACTAGCTTTACATAACCAGTATCTACCACATCCCAGACATCTGCACCTAATGAAATTATGTAGGTTCTCATTCTAACTTTCCAAAAGGCAAAGTTGGTTCCATTGAACAGAGGGGCCTTGTTGGTTGAATTTCCTTCATGGCTTGACATGTTTAAGCTCTAGGATCTACCCTTAGATAAAAGGGGCTAGCTCTAATACCAATTGTTGAACAACTGAGAGGGGGGGGGTGAATCATTTGTCCCCGTGCTTAAACAATTATGCTTCTTTTAAAATATTTACAAAGCACTCAATGATGATTACAATAATACAGGGAAATGAACAATGGCACATTCAACATCAGTCACATATATGAGAAACACAGAGACAAATATTTCCCAAGGAAACCCATACAGGGTGAAAACCTCTTCTTCTTTATATGATAAGTATTATTTGCATTCTTTACATTATCATACATTTGAGCACCAACTCATTGTGAGGCTACAACCTCTGTTTTGCAAGTTGCAACTTGCTAAGAGCACCAACTCCCTGGTTTCTCTAGAACCAACTAGAAGGAAGAACCAACTCCCTATGTTCAAGCCCCCACTTGAATCTCTGAGGACACCAGTCCTCCCTAGCACCTCCCAACCTCCCTGGATTATGAATATGAAATACTAAAACCTATTACAGTGATATAGTGTTCAATAACAGCTTACCAGTCTCATCACTGTTCTGCAAGATTTTGCTACTCATACTTCCTCGTTGTCTTCCAGCATGCATCCACTGCCCATTCTATTCTTTTACTTTTATGCTCTGTGCACCAGGTTCATTCACTACACAGTTCTTCTTCTATTCTTTTCATTTACTGCACTCTGATCCTTCTTCATGCATGAATCACCTTCACCAACATCCACAACAATCCCAACAATGACGACAACCACATCTCTTCTCTGTACTATGTATTTATAGATTTTGTGCACCTTCTGCATGCAATGCATGCAATCCCTCTGCATGTTCACATCGTGCTAATATCCTCCACAACTGGAGTGCTCTGTCTAATCATCATCGTGACTCTTCAGCTTCTATGGTCATTTTTCCACTCGTAGAAATCACTATATGTTATGCTGAGATTCCTCAGCCTCTCTAACAGTTGAGACTCTTCATCTTCTCTGTGACAGTCGATCTCACCTTCTTTGTTCCAGTTACAAGCTTCAATTCTCATCTAGTTGTCAATCACCTCCACGAACATATTCATCCCTCTTGAAGATTCCTAGAGACTCTTCATCTCCTCTGTCAATCACCCCGAAGTGTCTTCGAGTCCTTTGGCAGAAACCATCAGTGGTTTCTGGTAGTTACACTGTGACGTGCAATAATAGCCCTTCGATTATGCTTAGATTCACCTGCATCATTAGATTTACTCTGATGGGTTCTTGTGTTATTTACCCATTTCGCACTTTCATAATTCAAAGATTCTGTGATGAGACATCTTGAGTCTTCATGTCACGAGTTCCAAAATTCCGAAACAGAGTTTTCTGTGATGGCTCCTTCCTTTATATGACCAAAGCTATGATCAAGCGCTTATGCATAAGGCACTTTTGTGATTTCACATCTCATGAATCTGGAGATGAGGCATCTCGACTCTCCAAGTCTCGATCCCCGAAACCCCAAAATGGAGCTTATCAGAACTGACTCCTTCCCTTCTCATGACCACCGGTGGTGACCATAGGCTGTGTAAAAAAGGTGCTTCGTGAGTTTATAAACTTCATCTGATCGACGATTGAAATCTCCATAGATTCGATGATCCAGATCTTATCACGATCTCGCATCTCGCGAGTTCACACACCATGCTCCGTTGACTCCAAGTCAGCGACTTGACCTATGATTTGATGGTCCATATCTGATCTTAATTCAATGGCTCAGATCATATCATGATTTCGCATATCGCAATTTTGGCCTTCATATTTCTTTCATCTCCAAGTCGTGAGACGTGAAACTTTAGAATGGAGTCTTGGATCAATGGTCCAGATCACACCTTGATTTGACAACTGTGATTAAATCGCGATTTCGCATATCGCAAGTTTGATAGTTATGTTTCTTGCCTCATCATGTCATGAGTCGTGAAACTCTGAGATGAAACTGGATTAACGGTCCAGAACAAAACTTTGATCTGATGGCTGCGATTAAATCGCAATTTCGCATATCACGATTTTGATAGTTATGTTTCTTGCCTCTCCATGTCACGAGTCTCGAAACTCCGAAATGGAGTCTCAGATCAATAGTCCCAATCAACACTTGATCTAATGGTCATCGGGAATTGTAAATGGGATCCAACGATCAGAAATGTTGCTTCTCTTCCTGAGCTTACTTTGTTCCGCTTACTCTGATATTGCCATCGCTTCTGAGCTTAATCGAATCTTCTCTGCAACGTCTTCTCATAATGCCCACCTTCATTAATGTACTTGCCATCAATGACAGGCATTTGCTGTCTGTTAAATATTTTCCAACACTAAGAATATGTATAATACATTTTTCAAAGATGAATTAGTAACAATACAAGCTCAACTTTCACTTTCTCTAATGAAGTCAAGAAAGTTAAAAGAATCCACATCATTATTGGGTATTCAAAAGTCAACAAGGGATACAAAGGTGAAACAAAATGTTTTTAACAATATAACTAGTGTATTAAAATCTTTTGGAAAATCTCGAAAAGAATATGTCTGTGTTGCACGTAGAGCGATACAAACAATAGTTGTTTCATCTAGAAATATAAAAGATCGTTTGACATGACACATGGAAAAAATGATGGGAATGTTAAAAAAAGCAATGCACAAACATAGAAAATTTTGTTTCCAAATAGATGTAAATGATGAATTGGCTTATTAAACAATGATTTCTAGACAACCCTACAAAGATAGACTTGTAGAAAATGTTAATGAATTGGCCCGTAATTGTTGGTTGGAAGAATCTCATGTTTCACCATATACAAGGGATGTGTTTCAACAAAGAATGACATGAAAACAATATGAAGAACATCCAAAACATATATTGCCAATGACACAAATAGATTTGTTCAATAAGTTCAAAGAAGTTAAAATTTCCATCAATACATTTGTGCAAAAAAAACCATGGTTTGTTAGACCCATCATTGTCCATGACACTTGTTGTTGTCATTATCATGTGGAATTTGAGCTGTATTGTGACATTTTTTTTTATTTTGGTAAAACGTTATGGCCGGGTTCACCTCCTCCTTCCATATTTTGTGTTTTTATATCTAAAATTCTATGTGAAAGAGAAGATGATGATTTATTTTACAAAAAAAAAATGTCTTGGTGGAAAGAAATGTGATCGTTGTGGAAATCTAAGTTTGTTTCATTCAAAGTATCATATTGATATGAATGTCCAATCATTTTCTAATATAAGAGTCAATTGGAAGAGATATGAATATATGAGCAACATGGCTCCACATTCTTCAAATGTTATTTCCAAAAGGATTGATTTGAAGGTAGATAAAATTTGCGTGATAGATTTTTTGAATAATTTTGAGGAAGAAATCTATAAATACACCAAGCATTCACATAGAGCTCGATGGAAATATCTACAATTCAAAGAATCTCGTGAAGTGTTTCCACCAGGGACAATATTGCCTGTAGTTGATTTTGCAGAGAATTACACATTCATTGCACAAAAAGAAGTACAGAGCGAATATTATCATTCTGAACAAGTCACGATATTTCTCCACGTTCTATATATACATGCTCAAGAGATTCTTGATAACATAGAAAGAACCAATGACAATTGACATGCTATTAAAGAATATCACTTTCATATAAGTGATGATCGAGCACACGACACACATTATGTACAACATTATTTTGATAAATTTTATGATTCATTGAAAAAACGTGAAATCAGATTCAATTGACATTGGATATGGTTTGATGGGTGTGCAGGTCAGTTCAAATATGCAATATCATTCTATTGGTTATGTCATCTTCATCAAAAATTAAACATTACACATTGTTGGAATTTTTTTGAGACTGGTCATTGAAAAGGAGAGCACGACGGTGCAGGGGCATGTATAAAACAAGCACTTCGAAGGTATCAGCTGAACCCTCATGCCAATCAATTTGAATCCACTCAACAAGTTGTTGAATGGTGAAAAATGGCACTAAGCCATGAATATAATCTGTCAAAGGATGTGTGCAGGTGTGTATATATATAAATGTTACATGTATGTACACAGGATATATAAATTTGAACGTGTTCAAATTTATATTCAATCTTCAATCATTTTCTTGAGAGATTTCAAGTTAACAAGTTCTTGTCTTGTGCAAGTTTTTTTGGTATGTTGAATCAAATATGTATATATATCAATCTCATATGATGCTAGTACAATACCTGGGACACGAAAAATACATTTAGTTAAAAAAAAACGTTTTCAAAATGGGTTTGCATTTGATAGAAGAAATGAATCTTGTTTTTGTTCAGTTTGCATAGAGGACACATAATCCATAGATATTTGTGAGAACAAAAATGCAGGATATGTTAAATCTTGGAGACATACTGAACTTAATGTAAAAGGGAAAATTCTACTTGCAAGCTCAGAGGAGATGGAATCAAATGAAACTATAGTGTCAGTTGATGGTGATAGAGTTTCTGATCTTGTTAGAGAAGGTAAAATTTTTATTTTTAAATTTTTTCAAATAACTTGTAGATGTATTTGTGTGATAATCTAACACAAATTATTTGTTGTCCAATATATCCAATTATTTGCAGGAGATGTTTTTTCCACGGTTTCACCTGTAGACAACACTGAAAACGTGAAATATTATTTGATGCGATGTACATAAAAAAGGATGTGGCTATTGGAAGATTTTGATGATAATGGTTTTATATATGAAAGAGGATCCATTGTATTGAAAGGATATTTTCTTCAAGAAACTCATCAAACCGATACTCATGTTCACTTTCAAGACTACCAGACAGATGTCACAAGTTGTCAATATAGTCATTTGGTATGTGCAACGCACATAAAGTTAATAGAAGTTCAATAAAATAAAATAAAAGTTAGAAAAAGGAAAATGTCCAAAGTCTATCATGAACGAATAATTCAAGATGGAATACCATTATGGTATTTTTAAACAAGTGGCACATGCGTACATTCCAGAAATTTTTATTTTTCATTAAAAGTACATTCCAGATTTTGATGACTTGTTTTGACTATCTTCAAACATATTTCCAAATATGATATTTATAAAAAGGGTACATGTATAAAAAACTCTAGATCATTCTTAAAAAACACAAATAAAATATGGTTCAACCATATTTTATCTGTGTTTTTCAACCATTACACAAAAATGTTTTCTATTATGTTTTTCAACCATTATATTTTCTATTGTAATAATATCTTGTTTCAAATTTTAACTCATTCCAATGTTTATTTTATTTTGTGAGCATTATATAAATTAAAGTTGAAATGAACATCTTTTTTATTTTGAATATTTTGAATATTTTTAGCATTTTTTTTATCGTTAACAAACAAACCAAAAAATAGTTGAACATCTCTTCTATCTCAAGATTTTATTGTATAAACATTACCTATAATTAATTTGGATATCTCTTCTACCTAATTATTGTAATTTGAACATCTATTTTATCCTTGATTTGAGAGCATTGACTTCTCTTTGGATTTTATTTTATTAAAGGGTATATGAACCTTTAGGTGAATATCTCTTATAGCTTTAACATTTTTTTAATGACTACATTTTCTAATATACATATACTAAAGCTAAAGATAAAATTAAAGAAGAGTTTGAATCTCTTCCATTTTAAGGTTTGATTTTATTGTCACATCATTTTGAGCATTTTATTTTATCGTTAACATAGAAACCAAAAAAGAATTGAACATCTCTTCTATCATCTCTTCATTTTCCTAATGTAATTCTCTTTCATACATGTTATCTCAGTTCTACAAGGGGTATGTGTTGTTCCTTGGCATGTACAAAACACAATGCTTGAATGCATACCTCCTCCCCTAAATTCCACATTGGTTACCTTCTTCCAAATCAAACACAAATTTTCTGAAAGTAAATTGGTAGATCATGAAAATTTATTCATTTTAGTACAGTTCATACCAACATAGGATTTGCATGGTTTAAAGTGTTTTCTACTATTATAATATATTCTCAAATATGTTTTTTGTGATGTCCCCATCCGGTACTACTCCTACGATGTGCAATCGGTAAAGCACCCTTAAATTTTTCTATTTTTTATTTTTGTGTGTGTGTAGGAAGGTAATAATGACATTATACTCAACATCGTAATACGACGATGAACACAATGCATGCAACTCATGCAACAACAACATAATGGCCTAACATAAAAGCACATCAAGCACCTGGAAGCAATGTATGACATTCAACCGAAGAAGAATAAGAATGACTACCCACTCGTCATACGCTACAATGGTTAGGACCTCCAAGACACATAAGCAATAATAAAGCCTAGGTTCCCATCGATTTTGCCCATTTAAGGTCTCAAGGCTGGCAACTGTTCTGAGGAACAAGGAAGTGTCTACATCCCGCCCGACACAAGAAAACCAAGCCCACTAAACTAAGGACAATCATTAATTATAATAAACAACAACACCCTCAATGGAAAGCGCAAGCTAAGAACGATTTCGTCAACAACCCAACCATTAATCAAGGCTAAATGGTCAATATCTACGGTTTAAATTGGCGTTAATTAGAGATTGATTAACCCATCTAAATTCCATTAGTCAATGAGTTACCAACCAAACTTAACATGAATTACGAATCAAAATTAGTGAGTCTAAGTTACCAATTAGGCAACATCTATAAATCCAAATAGCATCAATTATATATCCAGTTTAGCAAGTCTAAATTACAGCTAGTCAACTATTTGGCAATTCTAATTTGACCTTAAAAGAACACAAGCTAGCAAGTATAAATCATGATTAGACATTAACTACAAATATAATGTAACATTAATATGATCTAACCTTAGCAATTGCTAAAATATGAAAAATATTCACTATATCAAACTACAATGTCTAAGATTAAAATGCGATTAATGACTTCAACATCCAACCCACTATCTGGCCATTAACTAAATAACAATAGTAACAATCTTGATGTAGAATGCTACCATTAATACTATAATAAAGCAATTAACAAGGCATCTAATCATGACAATTAACCTATCATTTAATATAGCAATAACGACATTACTACATCAAGGTCGAAAGCAACAACTAAGCATTTATTAACTCAATAAATTCCACATGTCTCTATCTTTATTCTAGGTACCAAAATGACAGTTGCCTACAACAATAAAGAAATCAGCTAAGAAGTGTAAGTGCCATAATGCCATAACAATCTATGAGAGACTAAGGCCATGCACCTAAAAGATTTACTGCCACGTGCCCTCAAAGAGTCACTGCCAAGTAAAGGTAAAACTCAGGGCATAAACGCTGAAGCAAGCTGGCGGCCTAGATTGATGTCAGTACAGGTTAAAAGGTGAAGTCAACCATTTAGGCAACTAGTGGCAATTTAATCAACAAGAAGGAATTTTTTGACCATTCAAGTTCTGTAGCAATTATTCTGGCGAATAATAAGGTAATTAATTTTAGCATTAAACAATGCAATTATCATGGCTATTAACTGTAGCAATTAACATGACAATTAGCGTGGCCTTAAACATAGCAATTAACAGGACCAATTCTCAGAGTACAAATTTCATGGTACATGCTTATCATGCCAAGAGTCATAATCACAAATTATAGACAACATGCTCTAGAAAGTCATAAGGAAGGTGCTGCAATATTAGAACAATCAAGCCTTAACATTAAATATCCAAATAACAATATTATTGCAGAAGGCTATAATTAAGATATTTAAGAACAAATGAAATCTCAACATGTTGTTTAGCTATATTGACAGTACAAAATGACAAGCTGGTTTAAAATTTTATAGGAAATTGTTGGGGCAAGACAAGCCATTAAAGAAGGCGATTTCCACACCATTCGTTAGCTATACCATGGCAGGTACCTAAATTAATTAACATAGTCTATTTTCATTCTATACGTATCTACTATCAGGCTAGCTAATTTAAGTGCATCATTCAAAGGTTTGTTCACAACACGCATCCCTATAGAGATTGCAACCAAAAATGCATGCACACAGTCAAATTTTGTATATAAAACTATGGTCATTCTGGTAAGTGAATTCCTGATTTAAAAGATGAATTCGTGGGTGCATTCTACAGCAACCCAATCAATGTTTCAGCAAAAATGTGGGAATTAAAAACAGTGGGCAACGGTTCAGAGCCACAATTCATGGGCGTAAGTCTGGAGAAACCGGTGTAAATAAAAATCCATGATAGTCAACATGACAAGGGTCTGATTAATCACTTCGGGGTGATGAACCTAGGCGACAGTAGGAATGCAAGCAATGCAGATGCTAGGAATTATAATCGTGGTTACAGTAATATAGTCCCATGTAATTGGTAAGGGTTTCATGGTAACTATAGCATACATGTCACTAAAAAATGTCAAAAATTGTGGGCAATCGGTAGGAAGTCGCAGAGAACACTCCACCTATGATTTCGTGGTAAACAATAGTATACAGACACATTTAAAAAAAATAAAATCATGGGCCATCACTACATAGTCAATTATTTAATATTGGGCAATCATTTACATCATTCTAAACGCTGAGAAAACATTACACAGTCAATACGCCATACAAAACACAGAGGAAACATTACACAGTCAAATAGGGTTCAACATAGCCAGGTGTAAGGGTTTCAAATCATTTTCATCTCCTGGGGTGTCCAACAATGCATCATAGATAAAATAATCCATTTTTTGAAATAAGGGCATGAGGAAAAACCATCCCCCAAAGAGGAACGTAGATAGGGAATGGTAAGTCGAATTGCAATAAATTAAAAACCTCGAAAATCATAGGACAAGAAAAAATTGCAAATAGGAAGGGATCATTTTTTTTTTCTTCCCTTTTTGCATTGGTAGGATACCATTACACGTCGATTTAAAATTTTTTGAAGAACAAAATGTTGGGTTAAAATTGATCCATCAATATAAAGACGGGGTAAAATGGGACAACAACGAAATAAAAACAAGCTGAGTTTAAGGATAAACTTTGCCAACAATCATAGTGCAGGGTTAATTGAACGCATCAAGGTGCAAGGAAAACTTTATGCTAAGCTAAACATCAAGGGTAGACAGCTAATAGGTGCATCCTTCACTCATCATCCTCGCACAGAAAAGTAGGGTGTTGAGATAAATAGATCTTTTAACGCTAAGGCAATGACCGTAGATCAAGCTCCTGGCCAACTGTTTAGGCAAGGACTGGTGAGTTAGGGATGAAGGCTAAACAACCACGAAGGTCACAATCAACCAACAATATCACTAAGACATGTGGGAAAAAAATTTCCATGGGAATCAATCGATCATTGAGCTAGGCTAATAAAATTTCATAAAACCACCTAGACAATCAGATCACTTCCCAAATGAAAAAAAAAATGCAGATTCAAGCATAAATCCTAATACAATCTAACAAACAGAAATGAAGAGAGCATACCATTGCATGATCGCCCACTCTGAATGACGTCTCGCGCGCTCCATGCCACTTCCACTTTCCGACCAATGATACTTCACTGGTACCACCAAGCCAATGCTAGGGGTACACTTCTTCCCCCTTAGCCCCCCGAGTCGCAAAGGGGCCACATACACACTATCCAGAGATTTTGACTAGCTCCTAGCTCGCCTTGGAAGGCCAAGCTACCACTACTCACTGAGCTGGGCATCCCAACTCCCACAAGTTAAATCAATCATGTAGATAATTCTGCAATGTAACATTATGCAAACACAAGATCCCCTAACCTCCATCACCTCCCTTCATTATATAGAGTTTTATGGTTCCTTACTTTCCAAAAATTCTTTTTTAGTTAAGTTTTTATAATTAAATTCCTAAAAATTCCTCCCCGTACAAGTGTCACCCATCCCCTACATTCCTCCATAAATTAATTTCTTTAATTAATTAATTATCTTTATTTCCCTCACCCACCTAGAGTCACTCCTAGAATCACTCCTAGGTGTCCCCAAATTATCTTACAGGTTTTAATGGCTTTCCCTATTATTAAATTTATAGTTCAGTTTAAATTAGAAATCTCTTAAATGGTAGATACTTTTGTAAGTTTGACTTTCTGCTTTTTCCCTTATGTTCCCCTTTTTCCCTTTTTATGTTCACCTCTTTTTCTAGTTTCCTAAATTTTTAGATTTTTCCCTCTTTCCCCTTTTTGTTAAAAATAAAAAAGGCAGGTGTGGAAATTAACCCCCCTTTTCCCTTTTCTCATTAAATTAATATATTTTAAATTATCATATAATAATAAAATGATTAATTCCCTTTTTAGATTTTAATCCAGTAGATTTTTTTTTTTTGAAACAATTAATTTCTTACTCCCTTTGTGTTACAAGATTTAACAAAGGTCAAAATTATTATTTATGTGGTTATTATTATTATTATTATTATTATTATTATTAAAGAGATAAAATTTTACCACTAGCATAGTTTAGACTTAAACCTTAAATTTTCGTGATGGGCGACATTTTATTAGGGAAAATGTTTTTTTTTTTTTTTTTTTTTTTTTTT
>CBVK0100247460.1:0-16475 GCA_900067695.1 Picea abies | reverse complement strand
AGATCGGTCTCGGCATTCCTGCTGAACCGCTCTTCCGATCTCACTCTGTTAGTACAAAACCTTATTTTTCTAGTTTCTCTTCAAGTCATGCTACTTGTGTCTTCTGATTTTCTTATTCAGTAACTGACTCATTCACTGACTAGGCATCAGCATTGGAAAATGAAACTAATGTTGAAGCTATCTCTTGAGCCATATTTTCTAGTTTCTAACCTGTAGTACTCCAAATAAGATTTTTTTTTGGAGATTCTTCTTAAAGCAATCATGATTTTTTTTTCCTTGGTCGCCCTCTGACTATCCCTTTCTTTACACTGCTGAAAAATTATTCTTCCAAAGGTACGATAGTCTCCTCTATAGGTTCAAACTAATCTAGATCAAGTGTTGAATATGTTATATCTCTTGTGAGAGTATTAATTGGTGTAACTATAAAGGGAGATATTTTTGAAATATCAATTTGTGACTCTTTATTTATTGGAGACTATTTTGGATTTGATTTTGTGATAGCCACATCTTGAGATATTGGAGTTTGAGTTTCTATAGCTTCTTATTTGTCAAAATATTTGCATGTTGGTTCCTTATCTTGTGCATCCCCATGTTTTTATTTAATTGGATTTTCTCCTTGATTTTTCTTATCTTTCTATTTATACTAAGAAGACTCATTTTTATTTTTCTTAGATTCCAGGTTGCTTTTTGTTCCCATAATCTTTATTTTTTCTTCAGAAAAATTCTTCCATCTCTCATCACGAAGGGCCAATAGTTTTTCCCTTCATTGTACGTATTGAACATCCCAAAACCTTATTCTGACATGTTCAAAGGTTTCAGCCCCTTGAAATAAGACATCAAATGGGTAGTTCTCATGTTAATATGATTTGGAGAATTTAGTCAATTTGCAATGTTCTTTAATAACAACTTAGAATCATGTTTTTTGAACTTTCAAGAAGACAACCAAATATTTTCCATTTGCTTAGCTTCTCTCGTTACATGCATAATATTTAGCAGGGTATATTTTCCAAGACTCAAAGGAAAAGTGGGTCATAATGTTTTTGAATTTGAGAATAAAGAACGAGTAATTCCTATAAAAATTGGTTGGAATGTTATTTCTGTTAGCACCAATATATCAAGTACATATTTGGTAAACAAATGAGGGGATGTTGCACACCCATATATCTTTATGTAAGAAAAATTTTCATCTAAAAACCAGTCTCCTATATCTAATAGTATTTATAGCCTCTTGGGTGAATATTAGAGTTGTTGGGGTGAAAATCAAAATATATAAAGGAATCATGAAATTATTCCACGTTACCTTTCATCTATGAAACCTCTTATTAGGAGAGAGAATCCAAAAATTCGGAAAATTCATAAATAATGTTTGAATGGGAGAGTCTAGATCCATATATCCAAGATCTAAAAACTTATTAAAATGATCACCAAATAAAATCCAGATTGGGATACTAAATAATATTTCAAACCATTTTAAACCGTTGATCATGTAATAATATTTGATGCCCACTGTTGATTTCTTTATAGATAACTTGCAAATTAAATAATTAATGCATGAACCATGGGAATTCAAAGTAAGAATTTATATAGATAAAACTCACTCAGGTAACTTGTGTGTAATTGGGAAAAGAATGGAACTCTACCCGGCTAGCGAGTATAATAAGTTTTGTTGGTCACGATTACCATGGATCATGGATCCGGGTATCCTGGAAATTAATAAAAATGTACATAAATTGAAAACCCAGATCTGGATGCCAAGTAGGATAGACACATCATATGACATGTCAAACAAAAAATAGACTCCATGTAGGACCATTCCTAGAACACGAAGCATCAATATGTGACATGAAAGTGAGTTGGTAGAGTACGTGGACATCTGGGATTTATTTAAAAATGCATAGTCAAGATAAAGTTGGATTCCAGATATCCATTTTTTTCTAAAAAAATAAGGTGTAAACAAAACGTCGTATTCAGATGTCTATTCACAAGACATATCAACATCCACGTCATGTGCCACATCATAAATAACAAATAGATTGTCACATCAGACAAGAAAAGTCAGGAGAGACGGAAGTTTCTAAGTGAGGGACAAGAATAAATGCCACCTCATATTAGAGTGACATGTAATTGGAGAAATACATGTGGTAAATCCAAATCAGATGACTTAAATCTAGAAATTTGGATCTTGAGAAAAATGTACATTATAGAAAGTTCCATATTTTGGATTCTATATATCTTGTATTTGAGAAGGAGAAGACAAGCAAAAACTCCAGATGTATGAAATATTGGATTCTATGTAAGATAGGACAGGTGTATGACACATATAAGACCACGGGATTAACACGTCAAACAATGATAATCCAAAATCTGACATGGCATGTTGACATCAAGGAAATATGAATGCTAAGTCAGGTAGACATGTTAGTAGGAGATCAAAAACTGCGCTAATATGGGTAAGAAATGGAATACGAACATTGGGTAATAGGAAAAAAAAAGTTCCAATAGCAGAGACTGTGGTTCCACATATGGAACACTAGATTTATTAAAATGCAAATTATTGAAGAACCCATATTTCCATAGTCTGGATATCTGGGATTTACATATAATGTATGCCCTTGAAAAGTATGGATATCTAGATATCCGAGATTCAGAAAAGTATTATGATGGAAGAAAGGGAAAACTTGGATCTAGATATGGTAGAGAAAGATCCAACCATTGATTCGTAAGGGGATTAAATTGGGTCATTTATTTAATGAAGCAAAAACCCACTTTGTGAGAATAAGGAAAATCAAGATCCGGACATCTGGATGTATGATGAGTTGAAGTATTCCTCTCCCTGACACTCAAAAATTAATAAAAGCTTGTGTTTCTAAAGGCTAAGATTCCAAAAATTATCATAAACCAAATGAAAATAACCAAATTCATAATCAAAACGCTAATAATGAAATAATGTTTGTCATAATCAAAGAATAAATATAAACAAATAATATTAACAAAGTCAAAAAAAGAAATGCATGTATACAATATAGGATTCAAAACTAAAATTAAAAAATAAAATCAAAATTCAGATAGGGTCTCTATTATTTCTATTAAAAAAAAAAGTAAATGGGAGGTTGTTGTGGGCACAACAATACTCTATGAAGGAAAAATATCCTTCCTGCTTTAGGTCATATGGAAAAATCCAATAACCTAAGGGGTAACCCTCTTAAGATAAGATTTTGATTTTCTTTTTTAATTGAGTATTGTTCAATTGAAATTTAAGAAAGAAACTATTTTTTGGTATAAGACCCTAAAATTAATCAAACTTAAAATGATTTATGAAAGCAAATTCTCAATAAAAGCTTCACCAACAATGCACTATCAGAGAGGGAACATTATAGCCTTAATCTCCACCCTATAGGCCAAATAGGAAGCCATCAAAGGATAGAGTCCTTAACATAGATTTTGCCTAAGGTTTGACCCCTTTCAGAGCATTTTTGAAGGCCCTCACGTGACACCTCGTTGGACACTAGTGGATCATCAAGCGAGGTATTGTCCAACTTCTATAATTGAGGAGTTAAGAGGTGATAACAGAGGGATGAGTTGGATCTTCATGGAAAATTCCTAAGAACTCACATCATTCGAGTCTCTAGTGGCCTCTAGAAGATCTAGAAGCCTCTCCCAAGCCTCCTCTAAGAGATATATAACAAAGTCAAGCCTTGTGCAAGAAAGAAGAAGAAGGGAATGGTAATGTTATGTTGTTCAACTACAAAGGTTTCCATCAACATAGCCAAGATTCATTGAGCCTAGCCTGACCAAGGAGCTGCTAGGAAAGGCAAGGAGAAAGGATATTAAAGGAGCTTGCATTATCACTTGAGGTATGTCTTGATGTAATGTTCTCGTGTTCCATTAATAGATCATTTGGCTTTCCCCTTGAATGTTTTTCTTTGATACATCAATATTCAGATTTTATATTGTAGACTATATATCAGAGTAGATCCAAGCTAGATATAAGATTCTAACACTAGGAAGAAGTGTAGAATGGTATTGTTTTGTATTTGGTGTGTAGGAAGCAGGTTGTAGAAGTTGGAGCTACAACTTCAGGACTGCACCAGCCAGGATATGCTAAGGACAACCTTCAAGAAAAAGCTAATCCATTCTCCAAATTCCTTGTGTGTGATGTTATCGCTTGTTTCTAGGAGAACCATAGGAAATCTATCCCATTTTTATCTAGGATTGCTAGGCCAATCATAGGGAGATATTATTGATCTGCTCAGTGAGATCTCAGTGAGAAAAAATCCCATAACATATTGGTGAATCCACTAAGGAACATCAACTTTGTCGTCAACTCCATCTGTTAGTATACCTAGTGTCCCAACGCCCATCCCTTCAATGTCCACTTCCATATTCTTTTTCAGTGGGGGCGTGAGCTTTGGTTTCAACATGGGAAGTGGAGTTCCTTCCACTTCCACCAATCCAACGAGCAACCCAACATCATCAGGTGTGGGTGTACCTTTTGGATGCAGTATGCCTAGTGGTTTTGGGGCTATCCCCAGTCATCCTGGGAGTAGTAGTACTTCTGGAGGTTTTCCTTTTCCATCGGTTAGCACGCCTTTCCCTAGGGGAACATCCCTTGGGGTCAACTAGGTTAGCTAGGATTATGGCCTTGGAATAGGATTGGAGAGTAGACTCTCCAAGGACACAAAATCGAAACCTAGAAGTCATTACAGAGTGTGAAAATCCATTCTTGCAACCAGTTTGTTGGAAATCTCCTCTAACACAAGATTCAAGAATGAGGTCACGTCAGGGAAAGTAGGGAGATTACCCCTCTCTTCTTGTTTTGGTGGTTGTGATACCTCTTCGATCATTACATACACGAGGGTTCTATTGGTTAACACCTATAGAGATTCAAGATTAGTTACCCTACCCTTACATGCGGTCAGACTTACTATTTTTCTCACGACCATTGATTGTTAGGTGGTAGCCTTAGTGACCTTTCTTAGGGAGCCACATAGGTGACTGCAGGTAGGAAGTTCTTGCATTACCTGGGGTATATGTCTGTTCACGATATCAGTTCCCCCAGAGGGTTCCCGCCTTAATAAAGGGTACTTGCATCAGTTAGGGTTGTTTCACGTAAATCATTGTAACTACGCCTCACACCTTCTATAGCTAATACTATGGGGGACTTGACCCTCCCCATAGAGTTGGTTTTCAGAAGTTCCTTGAGCCAATTAGTTTTCTTATTGTTTCCTATATTTGATTAGGGGTGTGATCTTTGAGTCCAAGTCTAGGTCGGCCATAGGTTGATTTTTGTTTGTTAGTAGCATATTTTATTCACCGTGGTTGAATTAGCGTGTCAGTCCCGTCGATTACGAGGAATTGAGCCTATTACGGAGGTGTAACCACCTCTAAAGTGGCGTGATATCGGAGACAAAGAATTTGAAGGGTCTTATCTTTCATTTGAAGAGACCGGTTTGATTGAAGTTGAAGTGGTAGACAAACATCCTCCAACAAATTTCAATCTACCTTTAACTGAGCCAAACGCCCCTTTACCTATCCAAGGAAAACAAATTGTGATCCTTTCTATTTGTTTAGTCATCCTCCCATCATGTCTGGACCTAGTGTTTTTTCTAGTGTAGTTGAGTCTAGGATCCAATCCCCAAGTGGTATAGGGGGGGATTCCCTTGGGGGCATCCCAACAGTGTCCTCATTGCCACCCCTTAGCTCCATTAGACCTACATTGTCCACGCATTTTGTTTTTGGTTCCTCCATCTAGAGGAAATCAGTTGTATTGTCGACTCCATCCATTAGTATACCTAACATCCCAATGCACATCCCTTCAATTCCCACTTTCAGATTCTTTTTCAGTGGGGGGTCGAGCTTTGGTTTCAACATGGGAAGTGGGTCTATCCCTAGTCATCCTAGAAACAACATTACTTATGGAAGTTTTCAGTTTCCATGGGTTATCACACATTTCCCTAGGGGCACATCCCTTGGGGTAAAATGGGGTTTTCCCTTTGTCAACACCTCTGGTCCTGGGGGTTTCTTTCCCGAGACTAACTTTGGGAACATCTTCCTTTGAGGGTCCACATTCCTGGGAGAAATCCCCTTGGGAGAATTTTTGGTTCTCGCAGAATTCATGCTCTTGGAAGTGCCACCATCCCTAGGGGCACCCACTCTCCAAAAATCCCTACACCTTCCAATAGTACAAATATAGGGGGGGCGCAAGGTCCATATAGGACAGCAAAGACTTCACCTCTCTCCCAGCATTCATTTGCACCATTTCCTTTCATAGAAATGCTAGATTTACTGGATTTGTCACAATTAACAAATGACCATATTTCCCATGACCCATCATGGTTGATGATGCCATCCAAGCTATCATCAGATATTCCAAATTTTGGCAAAAATCTAGGAGAGTACCCATCTACACACATCATGACTTACCACTTGTGATGTTCATCCAACTCGTTGATGGATGATAGTGTGAAGTTGCATCTTTTCCAACGATCCTTGATCGAAACCACCACCAAATGGTACATTTAACTAAAAGGTGGTTCTTTTATAAGCTTCAATGACCTGGCTATGGAATTTTTAATGCACTACCAATTGTCTATTCGGGACGAGATAGGAATGGATCTCTTGACTTCACTGCATCAAAATAATGCCACTCACATATTTGATCATATAAATGAATGACAGACGATGTAAGATGATTAAGACTCGGATTTTGGACAAGCTCCTTATGGAGTGGTTTACCAAGTCCCTCTTACCACCCATTTCCACGGATGTAGCTATGGTCAGGGCATCCACCAAGGAGTAAGAAATTTTGCATGCCAAAAATCTAGACTTGATCTATTCTTAGTAGGGTACTCTATATGACATCATCCCAAATGCTCCCCTCCCATCAACTGATCCATGAAAACCAACCCAGGACCACATGTCGATGGTGTGGTTGTTTTTGTTTCACATACATCTGTGAACCAATTAGTTGATCAAATGGGTCAAATTTCCATTAAGTCTCACTTGTCAGCTACCTGCACTAATTCTCAAACTAATGTAGTCCCCTCTCAGACCTCTAAGGTGAATTTGGTGCAGTCCATGCAACCAAACAATCCTCGGCAACCTGGAGGTAAGAAAAAGAGGAACAAGAATAAGAATTCCAATAATGAGAAAGGGACTGCCTCCACCCAAAACACCTAGGAGGGAGGCACTAAGGAGAAAAGGAAGATTTGGTTTCCCTGCATAATCTATGGGGAGGACCATCCTACTTACCAATGTCCTCAAAAGGATGAGATCCATTGATTTTTTGGCACAACAACGGCCCCCCAACATCCTGTTGTCTTAACCCATCCTTTTCCCCCTCAACCTTAGAATATGGTTTTCACAAATCCTACCCCTCTGCAAGGGGGCATGGAAGGTACCCCTCACCAAGAGGGGCCTTCCTTGAATTATTTCGTATTTATGTGTGACCACACGGTTAATTTGCAAACACGAGATAAAAATTATGATATTACCAAGACTTTGAATGTTGTCTCAAAAGTAGCACCTTCATCTCAGCTAAGAGACACTCTCCAAATAGAGAATCCATTTCTTAATGCACTGCTTCGCCGCCCCCGNCCCCTCCTCTGAAGGGATTTCTATCCTTGCTCTCATCCATAGGCGTGGTTGATCCCTTGGAATCGAGATTGATCACCTTTGAGACCAGTCAGGTTACTCATAGACTCTGCCATTAGGTCACATTTCATATCATAGCGTGATCATTGGGGAAAAATATCTATCGGGCAATGGTGGATGAAGGATCCTCAAATTACATCATGTTTATTTCTTGTTGGAATGCCCTTGTCTCTCCTAAGATCGACACATATGTGACACTATTAAAATCATTTGATGGACACATGTTCTAACCTCATGGAATCATCACCGCCTTACCCATAGAGTTAGGTGGAAAGACTATCTCGGTGGTGGTAGAGGTCATCGATGCACCTCTTGAGTACAATATGTTACTCAGGTGTACTTGGTTTTGTGAGATGATTGCATTTGTATCGTTGGTCTTTAGGTTCCTATGCTTCCCTCACCAAGGGAAAACTGTTACCATCGATCATATTATGTTATGTACCCCATACCTTGGATCCAATGTGGTGTTAAATGTACCCTTTGTCGATGATACCACGCAGTCTTTTGTCAACATCGGTGCGAGGATGTTCAAAGATACTTCGCTAATGGGAATTTTTCCCCTCCCCCCACTGTCTCCCACTACAACCATTTCTCCTATCAACATGATTTCCTTATCTATCAGTGCATCCCTTGGGTCTTTTGATCCTTGGGTGGTACCTCATCCTGAGGATTTTGATTCATACGAAGCATACATTCCTCTCATTGCGATCGATATTGTCAATTCGAAAATCCCATCAGCATTCATTGATACTATTCAACACCTCCATCCTCATATGGAATGTGATCAACCTACTTCGCCCATATGAGTTTTTGACTCTCTGATTTCACGTGACTTCCTTGATTTTGAGTTTCCTTCAGAAGAGGCCATCCTGGATGTCATGACTTCCATAGATAAGCCCAAGGAATATGAGCATCATATAGAATCCATCCTCTCTAGTTTGGAATTGATGAGAGTTGACATGATGGGTCTTGATCTGAGACTGGGGGCATTTGTTGGGACACCTAGTGAAACCCCTAGTCCTGACCCTTTTCCTCCTTGGTTATCTTTTTCAAAACTTGCCACCAAATTATATACTTCCCCTTCCATCAAATATTCATGTTCCATACCCCCTTTATGTCTCGATGGATCCCATCAAGGAGCTTCCCTAGCTTGTGATACTACTCACAATGAGTATCTTTGTATGCATAAATTTGATCCTGTGTGGCATGGCCCCACCATGGTGAGCCATATGATGTTGGCATTAGCTCATAAGTTCATCGATTATGAAAAATATCCTTGGCTTGAGCCTAGCAATGGGCTCTACATCACTTAAATCGCTAGAATGTGTAGTGCCTTGTACATAGGTGTGTGGTGTGAGTGCTTTTGTTTTACATATATCATATCCAAAAAAGTCCAAAAATATTTTCTTTTTTGATATTTCACTATGTGTTTTGACCTCGGAATCTAGTTTACATGTGTTGATAGGATTATAGGGACATTTTTTTTTTTATGAAGATGGAGACATCCATTATACCTCGGGTATACTTTACTACACTGGCATATAGGGATAGGATTTTCCCTGCACTTTCCACTTTACATTATGAACCGTCCATATTGATAGCATTACGCCTTAGGTTCGAACCCAGACAGTTGTGACCTTAGCCACTCATTTTACACATTGTAACTGGGCCAGTATTGCCCACCCTTCATGGGCACCCTAGTTAGCACATGTATTTTTGTTTGGTGCCCATGTTGTGTTTTCCCATAGAAATAAGAGCCCTCCTTTAGCCCCGCCAAGACTTGAATATTGAGCCTCATTTTCCTCTCTTCATCTATATTCTGGCTATATCCCATGGGAGTTCCCAAAAACTTTTCTATGTTTCTTAATAGTCGCCTATGCATTTTCCTCTTGCATCATGCCTCACGTCGTTGTGTTGTTGTTTGCACATATCTCACTTATCGTTATGCAATATCCTTTACCATCCACCTCTTGCATTATTTGGCGTCTGTTTTTCATCCATCTACCTAGGGAGAGAACCAACTACTAAGATTGGACTTCACTTTCCAGTACCATTTTCATTCTCCATTGTTTAGGTCGGTTCCATGCACATAGAACATAAGATCACGTTGTTAAGCCACTCATTCTCTCTCAACAAGTATACTTTTATTTCTTTTTTGGGCTCATTAAAGATGAATGAAAAAGGTACCGAGATTAATTGTGTCATTATTTCATGATCGTTAAACCATGAAGGAGACCTAACATACTTGTGTCATTCTTTCATGCTCGTTAAACAACGAAGGAGACATGAAATACAAAAAAATCAAAAAAGAGTGGGGGTTTTTCACCATTGTTCTATTCTATAACTGGAAATGTCAGTTGAGTTTCCCTTGAACATGGAACCTATTTGAGTCCTCATCATACAGTTGGGTTTTAGCTTACCTAGGAGCTATCTCAGTAATATGATTCAAAGATACTCCTCTGGCTGGTTACTCTTCCAGTCATCATGGAGAGTGCTTCAATGCCTCCTTCGGTGTTGCACTATATCCATCCATCTCTTGTGCCTTGTTTCCAAGTCACCATTTTTTCATGCTATATGTTCAAGGGAATTTTAATCCTGATTCGGGAATCTGTTGTTTTTTTTACTTTTCGAGTCGGCCAATTGTTGTTTTTTTTACTTTTCGATTCTTCCATGCTTGTGTCAGTTGTACTTTGTGATACTCTCTCTTCACATCATCTCTTTGGGTTTGTTTCATGACGATTGGTGGGCGATACATTAATTCCCTCCTTTGATGGATCTCTTCCTATCGACTTCAGAACATTATCTAGGAGAGGGATCTAGAAACCATCTAGTACCCTTGAACTTGCAGTCCTTAGTGGAAGGCCTCATCGTGATTGGCAGTGGGTTTTTATCATTGAATGTTGATCGATTGATTCTACGAGTGTTTGAAACCATATCATCTATCCACACTCGCTATATTGTACTAGGTACCTTGGGGTCCATATTCATCATTGGTGGGTCCCCTTGCATCTGTTAAGGGTAAACATCAATGACCAGTAATTGGACGGTTTCTACCATGCTTGACATCAACTCATCTATTCACTTGTTGTATATTCGTATCATAGGGGTTTGGGACGAAGACCTTAGGTTGGGGCCATATCCTTCTTTTACAACATGCCCTCCCAAGTTGTGTTGGAGTATATCACTTGTATATGAAGACTTCGAGGGTACTCTCCTCAATGCTCATTATCTTCCTAGCATCTATATGTTGTTTCATATATCCACATTGTATCTGTTGGTGGCTATGATTATGTTTCTGACATAGATCCACATTGTATTTGTTGGTGGCTATGATTGAGTTCATGATGTAGATCCACATTGTATTTTCTTTTTTTTATGGTCTTATTGATGACATGGATCCATTGTGTATTATTTCATGGCCATGGTATAGCATTGGATATCATGGATCCGCAATGTATTGTTTGGTGGCCATGATTATTCACAATTTGAGTATTTCTACCTAGGGGATTGGTCTATATATTATCTCATCCTTGGTGTTTGATTGCATGACTTCTTTGGTTTCTGAACCTCCTTTTCTCTCTCCTTGCGCTGCCTCACATGGACTTTATTGTAATGTATTTTTTTCATACACTCCTTTCCTGACCTCACACATTAGGGGGAATTTGTTATATCATTAATCCCCACCCTATATGCCAGATAGGAATCCATCAGAGTATAGAGTCCCTAATACAACGTTTTCCTAAGGTTTGACCCCCTTCAAATCATTTTTTTAGGCCCTCGTGTGACACCTAGTAGGAAACATGTGAGGCCCTTGTTGGACACTAGTGGATCATCACTTGAGGAACTATCCAACTTCTAGAATTGAGGAGTGATGAGGTGATAGGCAAGGGAAGAGTTAGATCTTTGTGGAAAATATGTAGGAACTCACATCATTTGAATCTCTAGTGGCCTCTACAATATCTAGAAGCCTCTCCCAAGCCTCCTCCAAGAGCTATATAAAAAAGGAAATCATTCAGAAAGAAAGAAGAAGAAGGGAATGGTAATGTTATGATATTCAACTACATATGTTTCCATCAACATAGCTAAGAGTCAGTGAGCCTATATTGACTAAGGAGCTATTAGGAGAGGCAAGGAGAAAGGAGACTAAAGGAGATTGCATCATCACTTGAGGTATGTCTTGATGTAATGTTCTTGTGTTCTATTAATAGATCATTTGGTTTTCCCCTTGAATGTTTTTCTTTGATACAATAATATTCAGATATGATCTTATAGATGACAGATCAAGGTAGATCTAAGCTATATCTAAGATTCTAACACTAGGAAGAAGTGTAGAATGGTATTGTTTTGTCTTTGGTGTGTAGGAACCAAGTTTTATAAGCTGGAGATGGAACTTCATGACTGCAGCAGCCATGATATGCTAAAGACAACCTTCAAGAAAAAAGTAATCCATTCTCCCAATTCCTTTTGTGTGATCTTATCGCTTGTTTCTAGGAGAAGCATAGGAAATCTAGCCCATTTTTGTCTAGGATTGCTAGGCCAATCCTAGGGACATCTTATTTATCTACTCAGTGAGATCCCTATGAAAAAATATCCCATAACAACACCATATTCTTATTTAACCATCATTATGCAATAAAACAAAAAAAACATCAATAAAACTATTCCTTTAAAAGAAATGAGCTCAAGGAAAATTCATATTTAAAGTGACAAACATAAGAGGAAATTGAGAAAAATATAAAAAATATATATTACACATTTAAATATATCAAAAACTTGAAATTCTCCAGTAATAGATATTGTAGATATGTCAATTGGGTTTAACCCAAGTTGTTTGTGTTGAGTGGTGTTTTCCCCCACATCCAGGTTCAATTCCTGCAAGTGACATGTTGAGCTCTTAAATGAGCAAGATATCGAAAAATCCTCAGCTTTCTACAAAATTTGGTTTACCCCAGGTATCATCCTCAAAATGAGGAGAAGTGCCTAGTGGGTTTCCCCAAGCTCTATTCCAAAGTAAAAAATAGATACTATAGATATAAGTTTAATGATTTAACGCATCAATATATACTAAAAAACAACTGCATTTATAGAATCGTCAAGTGCAAACATAATAAAGTTGTGTTATATCTAAACTTTGAATAATTATAGAATAGGTTTTCTTATAAGCAAGTTCCAAAAACGATTTTTTACTTCAAAATATTGGACTTTACAGAAAGAAAAATAAAGAGAAGTTAATAGTGAGTTGGTCAAATAAAGGATGAATCCTCCATGAAGTAACAAATTTCATTAAACTAACACTAAAATATAAAATTGATCGGAAATATTGTATGAAGCAGGTCCAGACGTCCTTTGAATGATACCCCATGCTTCCTTATTCATTCGATTATATATTATTCTTTGACCATTATTGCTTAATTGTTTCTAAAATTAGATATAACCAATTCGGGCTATCTTTACTCGTGTTGTTTTTCTTTCACTAATTATTCACATCTACTAACATGGAAGTTAGGACCGACATGGGTGTTGATATTGATGTTGTTGTAGTAATTGGTGTTGACGTGGAAGTTGGTGTAGCAACAAAGCTTAATATTGGAGTTTTATTCCTTAGTATTTGTATTCTTTTCCAATCATCTCCCTGTGGAATTTTATAACTTAACATTTTATTCCCCATGATATCTAATTCAGTATATAGATCATAGCATGCAAGGGGTAAATTCCTTTGGATCGTTTTAAGTATGCTAAGAAAAGTAAAGTCATTGGATAATTTTTTAAATATAATTATCCCTCGAATAAGACCTATTATATCTTCAAATTGCTCATGATTTGTTCTTTATTTTTCAATTTTCTCTTCATATATTTCAGCATGATAAAATCACCTCTGATCATTCCAAGGAACCCGTAACCCAAGTTCGAAGGCATCATGAAATCTAGATCCAAATTGTTGTCTAAGTTGCAAAATTCCCTGACATTTTCTATGATTTGACTTAATCAATTTTTTCTTGAAACTTACTCTACCGACATCCATTATAAAGGATGTTCAATCGTTTATTTCCAAAACCTGAGGATCTACACTTCTTATATAATTTATAAATTTTATGACGTTGTTAGTGATTTGTGCCTTATCTCCTAACTTTTCCCAAGTTTTCTTCATCTTTATATTCAGATTTCTTTATAAGTTATTTATTTGTTGTATAACATTAAAATGAGTTCTTAATTGTTGCATAACTAATTTTATTTGATCCCATATACAATTTTGGCCCCAATTAGATTCTTTCTTGCAGAAATTTTCTAATCATAATTTTTTTTTAAGTATTCAAATTCAACAATTTTCTTACAATTTTCTTACAATTTTCAAATAATTCAGTATCCTTCTATGCTATATCAGCATGTTGATGGGTATAAATCCACCCGGCAATAGTAAGGGGTTACCACCAGTAATAATTTCCAATTAGACCTCTCACCATTTTGAATAGGGAACCCATCCGTATTTTGGCCCAGCAGCCATTGTTGGTTTGGTTTTACCAGTTGCGACCTGGTCCACCGATGAGGATGAGTGATGGATGGTTATGAAAACGAAATATGTAAAAGAATACTATGTAAATGCAGTAATATAATCCACTTCTGATCTATCATATCCTAGCTAGGAGAGAATTAACATAAGTGAATGGGATGTGACATGAAACTAACTCTACTAATAGCTTCACCCAGATAGCTAAAATGAATAAATAAAGTTAGATAACACATGCACATGAATATATAACTAGAATAGTATAAGTCACGGTATCACATACATTGGAAAATCATATGCTAGGGACATGAGAAATAATGAACAATAAAAAAAATGCAAGAAAACACATATTGCGTCAGAATAGTCCATAAATAAACATGCTCTTACATCTCATGTGAACAAAAAACATTCTGCTTGAAACAGTTCGCAACAAAACAACAACACATGCAAGTCCTTCTCTCTATCAAAAGTTATCCCTCGCGGCTTCTCCATATTAACAGTTCATAAATCATACATGAAAACTCTAAAGTAATATCTCTAATTTCAATTGGCACTATATTCTCAAAATAGTTCAGAAGTGTGCAATGTTTGAAGATCCAAAATCCCCTTCTTTGGGTTCCATTCTAGTATTTATTTAGGTTCAATATGACCCTTGGCCTTCTTCCTTCCTCCATGACCTTTCATCTTCCAACGTTTTTCCTTATTCCCTTTGTGATGATGAGCAACAAATACAATGATTGCATGTCATATTTTCCTCCTAGCGTTGGTGGGCCGTCATGGATTTTGGTTGTAGTATGTCTCATCCACCATAATAATTGGCTTGGAAATTAATAGCTTTGATTGTCATAGGGTTCATACTCCTTCTTTAGATATTTGAGCTGGATTATTTTCGATGCTTCTTGTTGTTGTGCCAACTGAGGTTGTCTTTAATTTTCTCTCTTGTCTTTGGTTGTAGATCGCATTGCAAGAGTGTGTCTTCCTCTCGGCATTGGTACCTAACACCGTGAAACATGCAACGGTGAGTGATCTTAGAGGAAAAATATTATAAAAAAGCATCCAAAACCATGAAATTGAATCATTAACTATTTGAAGTTTTATGTAAACTTCCCTAAGTATGATTTGTGGTTCCTTTGCTCATAATTGAGGTGTTGTGTTCTCCCGAGGTTGTTAACAAGGTGCCATATATTAATCCCAAAACATTTATACCATAGGTGAGGAATTTCTCAAATCATATAACTATCAATGTATATATCTTAAAAATACCTTTCCAACATTATAAAGAATGCGCAAAACATACACACGAGTCAAAAGTTATGGAAGATTTACGAAATGAATTTTTTTAGGTTTTGGAAGAGTTAATGGGAACTCCTCTGATTTGAATCGGAGAAGTTGCTGTGAAATCCTCCGATGTGCATCGGAGCAGTTTATGGGAACTCCTCATATTTGCATCGGAGGAGTTTGAACTAACTCCTCTAATTTGCATCGGAGGAGTTGATGGGAACTCCTCCGATGTGCATAGAAGGAGTTTGAAATAACTCCTCCCATTTGTATTGAAGGAGTTGATGGGAACTCCTTCGATGTGCATCAGAGGAGTTTGAACTAAATCCTCTGATTTTCGTCGAAGGATTTGATGGGAACTCCTCCACTTTGTATCAGAGGAATTTGAACTAACTCCTTTGCTTTGTGTTGAAGGGATTTTAACTAACTCCTTTGCTTTGTATCAAAGGAGTTCATGGGAACTCCTCCAATGGATTCGGAGGATATTTCAAAAAAATTTGGAGGATTTCATGGGAACTCCTCCGATGTCAAACATAGGAATTTTTATGAAATCTTAGGGTATAAAACTGTAACATCCCTCTCTCGCGCAGGTGCTATTAACTCAGTTTATTTGAGTGTGCAGGGTTTTTGACCTGGAGGATGCAGGGGCATCGACGGAACCCTTGGACTCCGGATTGAGTCAGGGAGTGTGCTATTTGAGTTGTTTTATTTACCATGATATTTATTGATTGATGATATGTTGTTGACATGTTCTGACATGATGGTGGATGATGCAGGCTGACGATAGCTTGCCGACTAGACTCACATATGGAGTAAAGGGGCCACACACAAGTTCCAGAGAGGTTGAGGGAGAGGTGTGGACAGCAGCCCTGCCACAGCCCCGCCGTGGCTCGAACTGTAGGTTAACGATTACCTAGTTAGAGAGGATCCACGATGTCGTGAGGGCAGACTGCGACAATCGCTCACGATGATTCTAAGGGGCGCGCAATAAGGCGGGGACCTTATTCCTTAGAGCCCTTAGTCTCCCACAAGTTCACCT
>CBVK0100247459.1:0-14510 GCA_900067695.1 Picea abies | reverse complement strand
GGTTATCTAGTAAATTGAAAAGAAACCTAATAATAGCTTAAACTTTAACACGGTATCAAAGCTAAGCTGAAGAGAGAATCTTTCACAGGAAAAAGAAAAACATCATTGTTGCCGTACAAGAAAATTAGGAATTTTTATTAAAGAGGAATTTCAGCCCAAAGATCATCTAGAGAAGTGCACCCTAGCCTAAGGAACTCATTGACACCTTCAGCGCACCTTTTCAGTGAATAGAACTCCCAGAAAGTGAAACCCTAGTTTTCACCAGTACCAGAAGTACCAAAAAACTAGAAGTACCAAGAAATCAGAAGTACCAGAAAATCAAGCACCAGTCCATAAATCTGTTGGTCCAGTTTCAAGGGTCAGAAATTGGAATTTTCAGAAACTAACTATACCAGCATACTCGCCTCAGTCCAGTGCATCTTTTGGTGAGTTCAGTTTTCAGATCCAAGAAAATTGATTTTTCTATTATTTCTATAACCCACAGGGCTAGGGTTTCAACTACAATAAATAATGGCTACTAGTATGAGGGTAGAAAAAAGGATGGAAGGATATAGAAACTTCATATCTTGGAAGCATAGGTTACAGATGATTCTAGATGAGAATGATCTCATATAACATGTTACAATGGGTGTACTAGAACCAGAGGAAGAAGACCAAAAGACCAAGCACAAGAAGAATGAAAAGAAAGCAAAGAGAATCATGTCAGATTCAGTAAAGGATCACTTTATCCCCCATATATTCGAACTACAAACAACAAGGAAAATGTATGAAGCACTCAGTAGGTTATATGAAATCAAATACATTAACTGGAATCTTGCCTTAGGAAATCAACTTCGTAATATGAAGATGGAAAACTCAGAATCTGTCTCATCCTATCTTATGAGAGTTTCTCAAAATAGAGATTAACTTGCAGCTATTGGAGATGTCATTAGTGACAAAGATCTTGTAACCACAACCCTGAATGGGTTTCCAACATTTTGGATTCCTTTTGTACACGGAGTGTGTGCAAGAAGCAAGTTACACAAGTTTGATAAGTTATGGGCAGATTGCACACACAAAGAATCTAGACTTGCAGACCAACAGAAGAGATTAATTGTTGATGAAGAGAAAGCTCTTACAATTTAAAAGAACAGAAGAAGTTCCTTGGGGAAGAACAATAAAGAAGCTAACTCTGTAAGAGTTCCAGATAAGAAGAAAGATGTTTCAAAGATCAGATGCTATAACTGTCAAAATTTGGGACACTTTTCCTATGATTGTCCTCAAGGAAAAGGGAAAATAAAGCATCAAACACATGTGGCAGAGGAAGAGGAATCTACTCCCTCAAAGAAAGATTTAGTAGAAATTGAGGATTATGTACTTTAAGTTGAAGATAGTTGATCTGAAGAAAGATAGCAAATGGTGGAGTCCGTGGAGCCTCCCCACACAAAAACAAAAGATAAGTTTTCATGTTTATTGTTAATATCTTGTTTACTTTAGTACTTTATCATTACAAGTTAGATTTTTGTGAGAATGTTAATTAACCTCATTTTATTTCAGTGTCTATGCAGATTTATGAAGGAAGTATCAAAGAAGAGGATAAAGAAAGAGATAAAATATTAATTTCAGGTATGATCACTCATGAGAGTGACAAAGGTATGTGTTTAGCTATGACAGTAAGAGAAAATTTGGTAACTTCATAGCTAGAGTGAAAAAGAGTTCAAAGGTCTTATTCATGATTAGGGTTTCAGATGTGTACATGGTTGAACAAGTTTTGCTTAAGAAAAAATGTGTACTACTCTGATAGAAATCATGATATAGTTTTATTTGATTACTGCTTATTGTTACTAACTGATGGCTGAGTGACATATCTCAGAAAGCATATTGTAAGTAATTTTACAGGTCTCAAAAGAAATAACTTATGCCTTGACTTGCAGAAGTTACAGATGAGAAGGACTTATGATATGGTGACAGTCAGTAAGAACCGGACAATATCCAGTATTTATATAGGAGCGGGAGGCTCCTAAAGATGCAGAACAAAAATGTTCAAGATGAAGAGAAAGATGAATACTCAGATATAATTGATGAGATGCAGGTAACTGCAGGTTTCTCCAGTACCGTTCTTATAGATTCAAAGGAAGCAGGTTGATCCAGTATGAAGTCAAAAAGATAGAAATGTTTGAACTCAAGAAGGCACTCAGGATATTACAAAAGATAACTTCAAGGATTATTATTAGAATCTCTTAGTTTGGTGCAAGAGGGAGCTATGTCTCCGAGTTCAAAATGGAGGATTATGATTTAGTGTAGTTAGGAAAGTAGATGGATCATGCCCAACAGATGGGTAGCATGGTATTATACCATGGAAATATTTTGGACCACGAGAGATTTTTTTCAGATCCCATAGCTAGACCTTCGTAGAGAAGGAAGATACCTTCGTAGAGAAGGAATGAGAAATCCCATAGGTAAACCTTCACAGAGAAGGAAAAGAGAAGAGACCTTCGTAGAGAAGGGGAATGAGAAATTTTCCAAGGTTGGCCTCTACCCAGGTGTTGAGTTTTGGATACTCTAGGGACATGCTAGAATACCCTCGTAGAGAGGGGTGTGACCACCCTCATAGAGAGGAGTGTGGATGTTTCTCCAAGGGGTTGCGGGAAGATACTCTCCTCTGGCCAAGGATTGAGTAGCTTGGAACACAAACCTTGACCATGTGGAATGGTTAGTTGGTTCTTGAGGTTTGTGTCGTGATCCTACATGGATCATGGAATGGGAGTCTAGTCTTGCCCAAGCTAGCATCTTAGCTTCTCTAGTTCATGTGGGATGACTAGGAGTGAATCTATGGTAGTATTACTCCCCAGTGTATGGGTGAGATAGATGACTACAAGAGAAGGGAGAACATAAAAGGAATGGAAAAAACCATAGAATATATTTTGTGTGAAGATAAGAAAGAGTATCTTTTGCATGAAGATGAAATAAAGAAAGAGTATCTTCTACGCGAAGATAAAGATAACAAAAATTCTTTAATATGGATTCATGGAGAACCAGTCGGTGATCGTGATGCCATATGACCAAGTGGATTATATTTATGACTCCTATTATCCAGTTGATGTTGTTATCCAGTTGATGATGTTATCTAGTTGATGTTGTTACCCTGTTGATGATGTTGTCCAGTTGATGTTGTTGTCCAGTTGATGATGATTATCCAGTTGATGATATTTCCCAGATGATATTGTTAAGTTGATGATGACATCTAGTGACCTGTCAAAAGATAAATAATACCCTTCTTGTTAAGGGGGAGTGTTGAAATATTGTAACTGCAAAGAGTTTTCTATTTATTATTGCTCTATTATTCATTAGATCAATCCCCTTTTGTGGTTTGATCATGTTGGGCATTGTAATTGACCAAATCCAATTTTGCAGATTGGTCAAACCCTAATTGTAATATGCAAATTAAGAAGTCATCCCCCAAAAAAATTAAAGTGGTTCTAACCACCCAGAAAGACAATTCGACCCTGCTAGTGAAGAGACACCTCTTTTCAGCGCTTGCCAATTTGTATAAATAAAGGAATCCAACCACTCATTTGTTCACTCACTCATCTCACTCATCTGGTGTGCAAGTATTGAAGGAAGCTGCAGTTACCAGTTGTCGGAAGAAGAAAGAGAGAGAGGCACATTGCTTAGAGAGGATATTCTCTAGTCTTTGATTATTTTCTAGTCTAGCATCATGGAAGTTTGTCTCTCATATAGAGAGAGTTATTCTGGTGATGTACTTGGTTATTGAATCTATATTAAATAAGTTTTGATGGTTTTTCTTCCCCTTGAGGGATTCCCAGGATAAAAAAATTTGTACTATGTGATTGTGTTTCTCTCAGTGATCCTATCTATGCTATGGTTATCTAGTAAATTGAAAAGAAACCTAATAATAGCTTAAAATTTAACACATTTGATGAGGGATTGTCCACACAGACAACAGAACAATAGGAGAGTCTACAACATCCAAGAAGCTACCACAGTCAATGATGTGGCTAGGATCATGCCAAGGATTTATGCAACCTTGGATAATAAACAAGTCGACCACCAAGCTTCAGTGGTGGAGATGGAAGGTATGATCACCAACCATCTAGTTTCTATTTTAATTGACCCTGGTTCTAATTTGAGTTATGTGGCCGCTCAGACCATTGATAAGTGTAAAATTAAACCAGTTAGACATTTTAATCCATGGTTGGTACAACTAGCCAATGGAACCAAAAGAAAAGTAACAAAGGTCATACCAGCTTTCCAATTCATTATAGATGGATTGCCCACCCAAGCGACCCTTAACATACTTCCCCTGGGATATTATGACATGTTGGTTGGTATGGACTGGTTGGCTACTTATAAAACCAAGTTGGATTGTCACCATAAAACTTTGGAATGTGAAAATGAAGAAGGGATAAAAATAACCCTCCAAGGGATTCAGAGGCCTGTCTCAGTGAGACGAATATCAACCCTTGAAATGAAAAAGTATTGTAGAAAGGGATGTCCTCTATATGCAATACAGGTGTTGGAATCTGTTGAGGATGAAAAACCAAACCTAGAGATCCACCCCATATTAAGAGAGTATAAATACATGTTTCTAGAATAGGTATCGGGTCTACCTCCAAGAAGAGACATTGACTTCTCCATAGAACTTTCACCGGGAGAAGTGTGAGTGTCTAGAACATCCTATAGGATGAGTACACTAGAGCTAGTTGAGCTCAAGCTACAACTAAAGGAGATGATGTAAAAAGGATACATCAGACCCAACGTGTCTCCATGGGGAGCACCCGCCTTGTTTGTGAAAAATAAATATGGCACACTTTGACTGTTCATAGACTATAAACAACTCAATAAGACAACCATAAAGAACATGTATCCCTTACCAAGAATCGATGACTTGTTTGACCAATTAATGGGTGCTTCCATTTTCTCAAAGATTGACTTAAGGTCTAGATACCATCAAGTCCGAATCAAGGATGAATACATCCACAAAACAACCTTCAGGACAAGATATGGTCACTATGAATTTGCGGTGGTGCCATTTGGATTAACCAATGCCCCTGCCACTTTTATGTGCTTGATGAATAATGTACTCAACAAATTCCTAGACATATGTGTATTGGTTTTCATTGATGATATCTTAATATACTCCAAGAAAAAAGAAGAGCATGAAGAACATCTTAAATTAGTGCTTCAAGTACTAAGAGAGCATCAGATCTACGCTAATTTTAGCAAGTGTGACTTTTTCCAGAAGCAAGTCCATTAATTAGGCCATGTTATTTCTAAAGAAGGAGTGGCAGTAGACACTGACAAGATCAAATCTATCACGGAATGGCCTACCCCAAAGGATGTATCTGATATCAAATCCTTTATGGGCTTAGCACGATACTATAGAAGTTTCATAAAAGGATTTTCCAAGATTGGTTGTCTAATCACCGCCCTTCAGAAAAGGGGGTTAAATTCACTTGGACATCAAAATGTGAAGAAAGATTTCAAGAAATGAAATACCTTCTAACCCATGCGCCCATGATGAAGATTGCAGACCCTCATAATGACTTCCTCGTGTGTAAAGATGCATGTAAGGAAGGACTCAGAGGAGTCCTTATACAAGAAGGGCATGTAATTTTCTACGAATCCAGAAAATTGAATGAACATGAAATCAATTATGTGACCCATGATCTAGAGTTGGTTGCCATAGTGCATGCTTTAAAGAAGTGGAGGCATTACCTCATGGGTAGGAGATTTATACTTATGAGATACCATTGTGGGTTGAGGCCCCTGTTTGATCAACCAAAACTCAATGCTAGACAAGCTAGGTGGATGGATCTCCTTAGTGAGTTTGATTTTGAAATCAAACACATCAAAGGAAAGGAAAATAGGATGGTCGATGCCCTTAGCATAAGTGTGAAAATGATTCACCTGGAAGCAGTAAGCACCTGTGAAATGGATGTCAAGGAGAGAGTCAGGAATGCACAAGAAACAGATGCATTTTTCAAGATCATGACGTCATACCTAAAGCAAGAGCCCACAGGGATAAAGTATGAAGGCTATCATATGCTTGATGAAGGCTTGATGACCTACATAAACATATTGTATATTCCAAGTTGTGACGACTTGAAGAGGTTCATAATGGATGAACTACACAAGAGACCATATATTGGTCATCTAGGTTATCAGAAAATGATCACGGCCACTAGGAAAAAATTATATTGGCTTGGATTGAAAAAGGACATAGCTGACTATATAGCTAAGTGTCTAGAATGCCAACAAGTTAAGGTAGAACACCGGCACCCAACAGGGTTGTTACAGCCTCTACCAATTCTAGAATGGAAATGGGAAACCATCTCCATGGATTTCATCACCGGATTACCAAAATCGTCCAAGCATAATTGTTGGCCCTTGGTTATGGAAGGAAGTGAAGAACGAGGAAGAAAAGGTAAAAAGCGAGCTTCATGGGAGACACAGTGACTGTCACTGGGTCGAAGTGAGCAAAAGAACATAAAAGATGGAGCGAAGTGCAGAAAATCAAGCCGTTGGATGAGGAGATCGAGGATGACAAATCAACAAGGAAGATGGATCGAGGATGACTCAGAAAGTGGAAAAAGATAGCATTAGATGCCTTGGAGCACCACGATATGAAGAAGGAAAGACAGGCTGGCGAAGCCCAGAAAGAATGGGTCAAGTTGACCTAGGGTTGTAGACACCTAGGGTTTTGGTAATTAGGGTTTTTGACACCTAGGTTTCAACCTAAGGCTGTTGGTGAGGGATTATAATGTATAAATAGAGGTCGAGCGGACCTAGGTCGGGGGGGGGGTATTGTGGCTTTGCCTTGTTATTGATTATTATTCATTGGGAGAATATTGTATTAGGGGTGAGAGAAGTGTTATGAGAGAGAGCCTTCTAGTATTGTAAGATCTTCAGCTAGGTGTGAAGATCAAGTCCTGCAGCTGGGTGCACAGGAAGGGAAGAAGGAGAGTGAGAAGAGAAAGGATATGTTGGCCAAGAGAGCAGATCAAAACTATAAGCTTTATCTTAATATATCATAAGCACAGTTTTGTGGATGTAGCCCTAGAGAGAGGGTGAACCACATACATCTGTTGTTGTGTGTGTGATTGATGCTTTGAGCTCTGTTGTTGTTATATTGTTATCTGCATCATTGTATTAGATCAGATCTATAGTTGTGAAGGATAGATCTAGCTAGTTGAATGGTAAATGCATGTTATGTTGTTGTTGTAATAAGAACCATTTGATATTCCATTGGTTGTAGACATCTCTATCCTGCAACCCCCTCATAGTTGCTTTGGGTGAGACTGCATCTGCTTCGCAGGTGCTGCCAAAAGGGCTAGTAGCTAGGGCTTGTTGGTGCGCTCTTGGAGCTGAACCCTGGGTCTGCCCATGTGCCAACAAATGGTTCCGTTGTTGGGACATGAATATTTTTAAGGGAATGTCAAGGTGGTTGCCGTCAAATACAGAGATTCAAAAGTGGATAGAGGACCAAGAGAAGGACTTCGATGAAGCCCAGAACAAGAACCCTAAAATACGCATTGAAGATTGGCCACAAAGATACATCTTCACTGACATTCATGAGATCTTCTTTGGAGGAATCCATCTGGAGCTACACGAGTGGTTGGCCAGGTTAGCTGACACACAGTTTGAAATCATATCTAGACCTCCTATGGTTTGGACATCAACATTGGTCCAGAAGGTCAAGAGAGTTGGCAACGTTGTATCCAGAGCAGTAGATCACTGATTTGATAGTACCATTGGAGGGTATATCACCGAGTTTGTTGTTGACATAACAGAATCGTATAACCAAGATGAGGGATAATTTTTCAAAGGACCCAAAGGAAAATGTTTGCACTTATTGAAGCTAAGAATCAAGATGCTCTTGCATGAAAACCACATCTTGAAGATACAGTATATTGATCGGACCTAAAAAGGATAATTTTCAAGATCTTAGATAGCGACAATGACATAGAAGCAGGACATACGCACAGTGGGAAATTATTCCGAGGAGTTCACCTTGAGAACTTGTTTAAGGAAAACTATGGAGAAGAGGATTTCTATAGTGGAGAAGAGGTAGATCTAACCGACAAAGAGCATCCAGAGCCCACCAGAACAGAAGAAGAGGAAGTTGAAGAACTGTGCCAAAGCGAGCCAGAAACCTCAGGAACTACGCGAACTACTGAAGTAAGTAACATTAATCCTCCTGTTGTCCCAACAATACTTAGCAATCAGAATAGTCAAAACAACCAGAGTCTTCAGAGCACTATTACTAGTAGCTCAACGTCTACTCAGACAAGAACCCTAGTCATCTCTATGGCAGATGAAATGAGACTCCCTATCTTTATAGGAGATGGATCTGAAGATCCAGATCAACATTGGTTTCTGTGTGAGGTTGTATGGAATATTAAAAGTATCACCGATGAAGCCATCAAGAGAACCCAGTTCAACACTACGCTAAGGGACTGCGCACTGATCTGGTACATGAAAATTGTCCAAGGACTGGCACAGCCTAAGCCCCTGAATGATATCAAGAATGTGTTGATTGCAGAGTTTAAGAAACCTAATTCAAAGTCACAATGTATTACGGAACTAAAAGAGATTAAACAAAAGGTATTAGAACCTGTTTGGGAGTTCGACCAAAGGTTCAAGACCTTGACAGGCCGATTAACTTTCCAGATCCCTGATGAACAAAACAAAGAATGGTTCATTGTTATGTTTTTACCACACATAATAATCCCTCTGATGCAGCAGAAGATTGCATCTCAGGCAGAAGATTTGGAGATCGCCATGAATCTTGAATCAACACCAATGGGAGAATCTAGCTCAGACATTAACCAGATCATGAGCCAGCTAACTAGTTTGTCTTTACAGGTCGAGGATATGAAGAAAGATAAGGGAAAAGACAAAAGGGAAGATATCTGGTGTGTAAGATGCAGATCTGAAGGCCATGATAAGGAACATTTTCCCTTATTTCATGAGTACTTGGCATCAAGGGCACCGAGCCCCTTAAAGAAAGTTAACCTACCCTAGTGCGATGTATGCAGAAATAGGCATCGCCCAGGTGAGTGCTACTACATGCAAAAGTATGTCCAGACACCCGCAAACTTGTATTGTACATTCCGTAAATCAGTGGGGCATGATGATCGGGATTGTAGAGCTTATGATCTCATGCATGAAAGGTCGAGAGACATATACAAGATTCAAGAAGAATTACAACAAGAGGGAAACACTCAACAATACAACTCTTCAAGGAGAGGAAAGTTCACTCCTCGTGGTGGCTATAGAGGATGAGGACGAGGAGGAGGTATGGGTCGAGGCCGAGGACAAATAATTTGTTACAACTATGTGCATCCAGGACATTTAGCAAGGGATTGTCAGAATACCTGCACAACCTGTAGTTACTGTAACTCCTTCGATCATGTCATAGAGGAATGCCCTGTGCTGCTGGCTAAACTTCAGGAAAGACGAGGACCCTAGCAGAACCCATAGGTACAACTGATATATGTTGAACCTCACGGAGTAGACCCTAGAGTCGTTGTTATTACTCGAGGAGGCGCTGCTACAGGAGAAGACAGAGCAACCCAAGGAAAGACTGAAAATGACCACAGAGTCAGGAAGACTACAGAAAAGACCCCAACATTTGATGCTAAGAAAGAAAGATAGATATTCGAGGAGGCAAGGAAAGAGTTCAAAGGAGATCAAGGATCTTCATCAAAGAGACAACTATAAATCAAAGAATATGGCATGCCTCGGGCGTTTGATCCATCTACATTGCCAATAGAAGGGAAAGAGGTAAGAAAACTCATGGAATTATTGTACACTTGTGTTAAGTTGATTCAAGATAAAGGTGTTGTACAAGAATTACAAGATTTAATCAAGCAATATGAACTAGGAAAAATAGATAGAGAAGTACACCAAATTGGAAAAAGGAGAAGGAAAAATAAAGAATTACACTTGAATGCTCAGATAGGAGAGTATGAGATAGACTATGTGGTCCTCGACTTAGGGTCAGAGGTCAATGTCATGACAAAGTAGACTTGGGAACTGATGGGAAAACCCAAGCTGATATATTCCCCTATCAGGCTCTGCATGGCTAATCAGCAAGATATCAGCCCATTTGGACGATTAGAGCATGTCCCAGTAGACATCGATGGAGTAAGAACCTTTGCAAATTTTGAGGTAATTGAAATTATTGATGATAGCTGCCCTTACCCTGCATTACTAGGAATTGATTGGGCCTTTGACAATTCCATTGTTGTTGATCTAAAGAAAAGACACATGACATTTGAGAAAGTTGGCCTTAGGGTCGTTGCACCTTTAGATCCAGATGAGGGTCCATGATACACAGAACCTATCAAAGAAGAGGACCATGCATTTGAACTGGAAAACACCTACAAATTAATGGCCAGACAACAGGATTATATCAACCCTACAGCTGACGGGAATTTGAGCTGGTGAAGTGACAGTACATGTTCATCCGACTCAGAAGAAGCATTGGAGAACTGGTAGAACCAGATGTACGAAGTATCTACAAGAAGATGTGCTAGGCTAACCAGAGAAGTTCATTGGATTGGCATAATAGTGAGTAATCTACCCACATTTGATGGGTTGAACCCCTTAGAAAACTTCTTATCATAATTTGAGACAAGTGTACCAACACAATAGAGGCTGTTGGCAATGGATGAGGCCATGAAAGCCACACCATCAAGATGGTGGGGGACACATAAAAGCAATATTACAGACTGGACACAATGTCGAACTTTGATGACAGCGCGGTTTTCAGCACAAGTAGGAAGCTGCAAAGCACGATACACAGGTCGAAGCTTCCCAAAGGATCATGTATGAAGTTGTGAAGAGGCCTGGAGTGACATTCCTAGATAACAATGGGTACACAGATTCATCAATACGCTAGATACCACCCCAATTAACTGGTACCTTCAAGCAGAGCTGTGCCTTGTCACTTCAGAATGGGAAGGTATGATCTAGAATTTTATAACCACTTTTTTGTTTGACATTGAATTTCCTTCTATAGATCAAGAAATACATATGGTGAGACAGAAAGTATTTGAGGAGGCATCTGGCCTCCCTTTGGAGCAAGAAGAGGATGAATGGACTGCGCCCCTCTAGAAACTACAGACCTACTACAACATCAATGCTGATGAAGACGATGATCCAAGGAAGGTGAATATCACAGAAACAGAAGGTCAGAGAGATGTGGAAGGACCAAAATTTGAACTACCATTCATTGGAAAAATGATAAATATAAAGAAATTCAATATCAGGACAGAGGAGACACCAAATCTTTCCAATGTTGGAGATTACTGGGACACTGCTACCACTGACAAAATCACAAAATTACTGCATGAGTATCAGGACTTGTTCCCGACCAAGTTCACTGATATGAAGGGAATCAAAGGAACTATGGGTGAGATGAGAATACCTTTGAAACCAAATGTGAAGCCAGTCAAGAAAAGACCCTACAGATTGAACCCGAAATATAAGGAAAAAGTAAATATTGAGCTCGACAAAATGATGGAAGTAGGGATTATTGAACCTATCGAAGAGTGGGAGTGGATTAGCCCCATGGTAGTGCAAGAAAAGAAGACAGGTGAGATCAAGATTTCCATAGATCTCAGGAAGTTGAATGATTCTTGTCTACATGATCCTTTCCCTACACCTTTCACAGACGAAGTGTTGGATAACATGGGAGGCCAAGAAGTATATTCTTTTACAGATGGGTTTTCAGGATACCATCAGATCCGCATCACCAAGGAGGATCATCGTAAGACCACATTTTCCACAGAGTGGGGATCCTACCAATATACAGTAATGCCATTTGGACTGAAGAATGCCCCAGCCATCGTTTCCAGGGTGGTGGTTGAAGCGTTCAAAGAATTTTTGCATAAGTTTTTAGAAGCATACTTTGATGAATGGACTATTTATAGTTTGTTGAAAAATCGTATTGAATGTCTAAGGCTAATGTTGGATAAATGCATGCAGTGTCAAATTGCTTTGAATTTGAAGAAGTGCATCTTCTTCTCACCATTTGGAGTATTATTTCACCATTTGGAGTATTATTAGGTCATATTGTATGCAAGCAAGGATTGTTGGTGGATCCATCCAAAATTGCAATTATAGTTGATTTACCACCACCTACATCAGTCAAACAACTGCGCACTACACTAGGATATACTGGCTATTACAGGAAATTTATCAAAGGATATGCTCAGATTACTGCACCAATGGAGAAGTTATTAAAGAAATATTGTCAGTTTGGTTGGACAAACGAATTTCAGCAGAGCTTCGACACACTGAAACAAAAGATGGTGAATGTGCCCATTCTAGTCTTTCCAGAATGGAGCAAGGAATTTCATGTGCATGTTGATGCATCTTCTATTGCATTAGGAGCAGTACTAGCACAACTTGGAGAAGGGGACATTGAACATCCATTAGCATTTGCCAACATAAAACTATCTACAGCTGAAATCAATTACACTACTACAGAGAGAGACAGATTAGCCATGGTGTATGCATTGCAGAAATTTCGACACTACTTGTTGGGAGGACACTTTAAAATGTTTACTGATCACTTTGCATTGAAGTACCTATTCAACAAGCTAGTGTTGGGGGGGGAGAATCTACAGATGGTTTCTCTTGTTTCAAGAATATGATTTTGAGATTATAGTTAAGCCAGGAAGAATGAATAAGGGCCCAGACCACCTGTCGAGGTTGGAGCATGGAGAAGAACCTACTATTCTAGAGGATACACTATTGGATGCACAGCTTCTTTCCATTAGAAAGATTGATGACTACTTCACAGACATAGTCCAGTTCATGTCAACAGGAATGGCTCCATCCGAGTACACAATCCCGCAAAAGAAACAACTAGTGGTGCATGTTGTAGATTTTTCACTGATAGTTGGTCAGCTATATAAAATGGGACCTGATGAGATCCTAAGAAGATGTGTGATGGAGGCAGAACGCCCTATGATCCTCGAAGAATCTCATGAAGGTGAGCTGGCCTTTGGTGGCCTACGTTACACGGAGATGCTAAAGAATATACCAGAGCATGCGATGTATGCCAACAAGTTGGAAAACCATCCCAAAGAGATGAGATTCCATTAGCACCATAGATGACCCTACAAGCATTTGAAAAATGGGCCATTGACTTCATGGGACCTATAAACCCACCAGGGAAGTGCACCAAAGCAAGGTATATTATCACTGCGACAAAATACTTGACTAGATGGGCCGAAGCAAGATCAGTCAAGGACTGTAGTGCAGCTACAGCTGCGCATTTTATATTTGATGACATAATAACCAGGTTTGGATGCCCTAAGGTCCTTATGAGTGATCAAGGTACACACTTCATGAATAAGACAATTGAATCCCTGACTGAAGAATTTGCAGTCCGCCATCAGAAGAGTACACCTTATCATCCACAAGCAAACAGAATGGTTGAAGAATTCAACAAGATCTTGGAGACATGATTGACAAAGATTTGCAGTGTGAATAGGGATGACTGGGATTTAAGAGTACCAGCAGTACTCTGGGCTTATAGAACCACTTGCAAGAAATTAGCAATGCAGACCCCTTTCAAGTTGGTTTATGGTCTTGAAGTTGTTGTCCCAATTGAGTACTTGGTACAAAGCTTAAGAATTACTGCATTTACAGACATGGATGATACTGGCGCTATTCATGAGAGACTAGCACAGTTGGTCGAACTAGAAGAAGATAGATTCATTGCAGGCTTCCATCAGCAAATTCAAAAGGAACGAGAAAAGGCCTATCATGACCGGCACATCAAGAAGAAGATATTTCGGCAAGGTGATTTAGTATTGGTATATGACAGTAAGTTTATCAAACACCCTCAGAAGTTTAGAACACATTGGCTAGGACCATATGAGATTGCCTATGTTACAAAAGGAGGAGTTGCACAGTTGAAGACATTGAAAGGAGACTAGAAGGAAGGCTTGGTGAATGGGAGTCGACTGAAGTTGTACTATGTGTCGAGTGAATTATATGATAGTAATTGCGACATAAATTATCAATCCGGAGTCGTAATCTTATGATATGTATGCAAAGTATATGTAGGGTAAGAGGATTTCTAATCTATGCTAATGATTGAAAAGAAACATGTTAAACTACTATCGTTGAATCAAAATCTAAGAAAGCACAAAATATGCAACTAATCTATGAAAGGAAACTATCCTAATGCTACATAAACTTGAGACTAAAATTGAATCTACGAAATCAAATGAGACATAATCTAACTATGAAAGCAAAAACTTAATCTAACTATGGAAGTATGAAATCTAGAATTAATCTATGAAAACATGAAAGTGCGTAAATTAAATCTAATGAAAGAATTTTAAAAACATCTACAACAACACAAAAAGGTAAACGCCAAACCACTATGAGAAAGTAAAACTTGCATTAAAACAATCCAATACATGACAAATAATGAAAATAACTATCTCAAAACTACAATATTATGAATCAAAGCTCAATCA
>CBVK0100247458.1:0-16486 GCA_900067695.1 Picea abies | reverse complement strand
TCCTTGGTGTTTTGAAAGCTACAAGTAAAAACTTCATCTCCTTGTTGCCATTGGTCATAAGTAATATGCTGTGACAACTGCAAGGGCAACAACTGGAGATGACTCTCTGTGTCATAGATGGGATCTAGGTCATAACCAACTACATCCCACCTACGTCTCCCAACATGTATGAACTCATCGATATTATCAACAGTGTCACTATTTGTGTCATAGCATGCAGGATTTGTAAGACTTAGAAATTCATCCTCCTCCTTTTCATCACAAGGTAAAGTATCATCAAAATTTAAGATAGGAGGGTAACTCACTGTTTCTTCTTGTGCAGGTACTTTGAGGAGCTTGATGTTCTCAGCATGTGTTGTTTCTTCATCCTCATGGACTGCTTCTTTATCTTCAATTTCAGAGCAAGGGACTTCTACTTCGTCCGAGGCTTCCATTTCCTCTTCATCTTTTGAATTAAAGAACACAGTATCGTTAGAATTTTGAAGTGGAAAGCAACTGACCTCATCTTCACTTTGCTGTACAGGTGAAACAGGTTCTTGGATGACTTCATCAGCGGGAGGAGCATAGGTGGATACTTCATCATCTTGTTCAAGTTTTTGCTCCTCATCAATGTCTTCATTCGGCTGGTTGAAAACTTGTTCCCCTTTCTCTTGCGTATCTTCCAAGTTTCCATGGGAGACCAATTTTATCAAGCTGAGAATGTCCATGGCATTGGTCTTGGTCAAGGAGAGATTTTTCTCAATTTGGATGGCCATATTGTGAGCTTCTGCAAGTGTTTTTGGATTCTTCTTACTTAGAAGGAAGCTCAAATGTCCCTGAAGTCCATTAGTATAGAGGTAGACAAGGTATTTCTCTTCAGGACGATGGCTTTGTGGAATCTGGCAAAGCAATCTCTCGAACCTAAACCCAAAAACTTTGACAATCTCTGACTCTGCTTGTCTTATGCCTTCAAGCTCTTTCAACAATGATTGTATAGCTTCTATTTTCATGGTCCACTTTGCAAGGAAAATTTCTTCAGAAAGCTCCATAGAAGTGATGCTGGCAGCTGGAAGGTCATCATACCATTTTCTGGCCTCTCCATGCAGGGAGGCAGAGAAAAGTTTCATCACCACGTCTTCAGCCTCGTCGTCGATAGGAAAGTATTCAAAGAATTTCCAAAATCTTATCATGTGAGATTCAGGACATTCTCCATTGATGCCAGCAAATCGAGGAAGAAAATCCTCATAACGAGGAGGCATTTTCCTGGGATATCCTGGGATTTCACTCATATCTAAAGGTCCATAGCTTCCTGGGTCCCATTGTGAAGTCATTGTTGGCTTCGTCATCAGTGGAGTCGCCAGATAGTTTCCCTGAAACTACCAAAGAATAGGGGAAAAAAGGTAGTGGAGTCGCCAGATAAGCTTACAAGAAAGGATTCTGAGACAAGGCTTACCAAAGACATGTCGTTGAGGAAGGTAGACTCAGTGTTCCCCGGCAACGGCGCCAAAATGTTATCGCACAGTTTGTAGGAAAGGTTTAAGTAGCTTGAGTCAAGGCTTCAAACTGGCGTAACAGGAGCTTTCCCACCCACTGTCACCTCGATGGGGAGCTCTTTCTATTTAGGGTGGCTAATCCCAAGGGAGACGTCCCTAGTAATCTGGGGTTCTGAAGGAGAAGGATCAAGGTTTAAGGTTTCAAAGGTTAAGGACAGGCTTCCCTTCACAGATTCTGCCCAAAAGATAGTCAAGGAGAAAATCTTCCACTGAAAGGCACCTGTTTGCGAGACAAGGCAAATAAGGCACGTGTTATTTAGTTCATATATCTAAAATTCATTAACTAGACTTAATAGGACACCTTAACTCACCATCTTCGCCACTTAAAAACTGGGGTTTTGAGGAAAGCCACGGAAATTTTCCGTAGTACTCGGCCTTAGGGTTGACCTGTGAAGCTAGGGTAGGCCTCGTTGCCTCACTTCTTGAGCATCCAACAACCACTTGGTAATAGGGGGAGGAGAGTTTTGGGTTGACACCTAGATAGGGCTAAAATTAATCTCACGCTTAATCACTTAGTTTAATCTTCAAACTACAACACCAGCAATATAGTTACATACTTGCAAGCTCACTGGTCTCACTGTCATATGCAAGTTAATTAATCTGTTGTAGAATAAACATCTAAGTGGTTATATCTCTTCATTTGGAGCACATTACTTTCAAAGCTTTCATCATTTTTCTGTTCCTGTATTTGTGGTGTGATCCTTCAAAAAGTGCGCATCCACCTGGAGGCATTTTCTTGATTGGGTCTTAAGTGCTTTGCGTCTCTTGGCCATTGAGAAGCAGTCCAACGGAACTCTATCCGTTGTGAGCATGCTTGGCTTTATGTGTTGATTTCTTTATCTTGAGTATCTTTAATTCCTGCACATGCGAGCAAACTTGTGAGTATATTGTATATCTTGTATCTAGTCTAAATTTGTATAGCTGATATATTCTTTTGTATCTAATTGTATTTGCCTTATTGTAATACTTTGTAACTTATCTTGTAACGAACATTTCCCCTAACTTAGTTGACCCCATTGCCCAATCTTAGGCACTAGTCTTAGTTGCCCTAGGAAAAGGTCCGACTCTCATACTTAGATAGTTGCATCTTGCATTTGTTGATTGACATCTTAGGCTAGATTCCCCCTGACCTGTTAATAAATTAAAACCAACTCCTAGAACATTAAAACTCTTAATCTCATCTAGTAGCTAGGGTCTACCCCCTTGGCTTCCCTAGGAGTTAGCCTAGACGGAAGAGGTTCAAGTCAAAGTGACAGCGTGGACTTTGAACCTAGGCATTGTGCCTCCGAGGACACACTAAGTGAGCAGGACTTAGCTCACGTTTGCAAGTGTGTATAAGGACGACAACATCTTTGGCGCCGTTGCCGGGGATAAGTCATTTATCCTTGGTCAAAATGACTTAACGTTTTTTTTTTAAGAACTAATAATTCTTTGAACTTGCATTGGTTGTTTTTGTTGCTTCCTTTCCAAGTGGCGACTCCATTGAACAAATCTATCAAGTATACTGCAAGGAGCAATCCTTGTTGGCTGCTTGAAATTCTTGGGGAAGAAGCACTCACTTATATCCAATTCTTGTTCCAAATTAATAATCTAACAATTGTTTTCCTTCTTGTTTTACTTTGTTCGATGCTCTTGTTTGTTTGAAATAAACTTGGCCATCTGGCGACTCCACTTTAAAAAAAAAAATAAAATTTGACAAAGTATTCTTCAAGAAGGAACTCATGGCTTGTTTTCTTCATCCTTGAACTTGAAAAGGTTTTTGGATGAAGTTAGCATGTTTCCCTTCTTGTCGGATCCTTAATAATTTTGGGTCCCAGTCCTTTTCTTTAGGCCTTCGTTTAAATGTCTAGTTAGAAATGGATGGTTTTTTTGATCCTATTGATTTTTCAGGAATTGTTGGTTACCCTCATGATATATCTGAAGATGTTATTGATAACATTCCTAACTTTTATGATCATGATCATGCTGGTGCTCACATCTGGGCTTTCACTAAGTGTATCGAGAAATGGTGTGATCCGCCTATTTATGAGGATGTTCTAATGCAATTATTTGTCTTTACTCTTTGTGGTGACCGGGCAAATGATTGGTTTCATCACTCACCTGATAAGACATTCAAGACGATATGGGATTTGTTGCATGCTTTCTTGAATCTGTTTGGGCGTAGTCAACATGAGATTCACAATGAATTGGTTGATGGTTTTATGGAAACATGGAAGAGGAAAAATCTTCCAAATATAAAAACAATCAGTTCAAACATAGAGTATGGTTCTCCACCCGATCCCATTAAGGAAATCAATGAAGTGGTTCAGAATATACAGTTTCCTCATAAAGAACAATGTGAAGCCATGAATGAACAATTCGTGGCCTTGGAAGATCAATTGGAGGTCATAGAAGATGACTTTACAGAAACTTATGTTGACTATCCGGATCCCCATGAACTTGAGCTTGACAATGAAAAAGATAAGGAAGTTTATGAGGACATTCCGGATAAATCCATGGATAAGTTAGTCATTCATTTGGAGGAAGTACAGGAATTTGAGTTTGAAAATATTGAGTATCTAGATAATTCAAATCCCCACCTTCCTCCCGTGGAACCAATCTCTTTGGAGGATAACTTTGAAAACCTTAAGGAAAACAATATGATGGTTCCTGTGATATGTTCTTCTTCAGCTTCTCAACCAAAAGATGAGTTAATGCAGAATTATGTGGAAATGGAAGGCAACTTCAGTTTATCAATGTCATATCATTATGAGTATTGGTTGGCCTCCCACCTTGACAGTCATGAGCAACAAAGTATTCCGAGTTTACGTGGTTTGTCATATTCCAGTGTTTGGTTGAAGAGAAGAAGGAGCATGATTCTTGGCTGGTTCTTCCGCACAAAAAGTTCCAAGTCGATAAAACTTGGGAAGGGGTCTTCTGTGAGTCATCCTGGACAAGGATGTTTCAGACACTTGTGGCTTCATTCCATCCAGTGCATGGACGGTTGTAACGTATCTCTAACCCTCCTCTTGTATTACCATTTTGTATTCTTTCATTTATTATGTGATTATGTACTTAGATATATTTTTTGTATCATAGTTTCATTTTTATAGATGTTGTACAATAGTTATTTCATTATGTAAGTGTCGTTTATAGCATTTATTTTATTTAATCATGTATATATGTATTCTAATGTTGGTTATTGGCGTGCACTCCGGTGAGCACTCTATTTTGTAGGTGCTGCATTCTCGTATGCTCTCCGTCTCAAGTGAGAAGATCGAACACACGTCCCCATGTGGAGCCAGATGTTGATCGCCTCTTCAAATAGGGGGTCAACTCCATGTACCATGAAGATATGCATCAACAGATGCAAACATGTCGAAGACCTTTTGGTTCTACAGGGTATTTTTTTTGCTCCAGCACACAGTTTTGTAAGCGGGATTACCGCACCCCTGTGCGGGTTTATAATGTAATAGGTCTACATGGATCATGTTAGGTTAGTTGCCTTAGGGTTTCTTCATTAGGAGAGTTTCTTTCGTTGAGTGTTTTTTATCCTCAGGAGGTTAATGTGGCCTAACCAGCCAGGTTAATCTCCTTTGAGTTTTTCACTCCCACCCAATAAATCCTTCAAAGTGGTGAAAGGCGTTCTAATGAAGTTATTCCTAGGTAGCTAGTGTTTAGGAATGTTGTAAATGACCATGTAAGACAACACGCGAAATTTCGCGGAATTCCGTCAAGTCTAGCTAGGTTTTTTTTAAGGTTCCGAATTAATTAATTAATTAATTCTGGGTAATTAATGTAAAACCTAGGTCCCCGGATTTGCAATAGGGGTATTTGTACTCAAAAGAAAGCTACTGAGACCCCTTGCACCCGTGGACCAAGTTTCAACTCAGTCGGACAAGTTTTGCTAGGTTGTTTGTCCACTTAAGAGTTTTTCGGGAAAATGGCGGTTTTAATTGCCAAACCCAGGACATGAGCAAATATCAATTTTGTAATAATGGACCAAATCAAGTGAAATAAGTGGCAAATGATGAAGAGAGGACCCCACCTACTTATCCTAACCTTTTACCTACCTTTTAAACCCCCCTTTTAATTAAAATTAAGTTTTAATTAATTTACCACTTAAGATACGTACCTTTCCCAACGTGAGCATGTAGTAGTTTATTAATTGATTTAATAAATCATTCTAAAGTGAGACTCTAAATCATTCTAATTCATTATTAATTGTTGTAGCATGATTTTTTTTTGACTCTAGAGACCATTTACCGCCTCTTTGTTGATGTACTTTGGTTCAGAGATGCATTGCACTCGGTGCTATTTTGGTTATATGCACCCTTTCTATTTACAAGAGAAACTTTGCATATTTGTGTATAATGGTTTGGATTCATATGGATGCACATGAATATATCTTCACGAACTCCACAGAGGGAGTTGTACTTGGCAGTAGCACCAGTAGAGGACACCAGAGTCTAGATTTTTCTTCTTCTACAGTACATTAGAGTCCAATGCCAACCCCAGGACATTCTTCCTCTAAAGGAAAATCCATTTCTAGAGCCATCACATTCGGTCATAAAAGGGGCTGAGGGAATTGTTAGTTTATTTATTTGGTTTCATTGTAGATAACTCATGATGATGAGATACATTTATTGTATTTTTTGATGATATTTTGAGGCTTTAGAGTCAGGACATGATTCAGTGTTGATCTGTGATGCATTCGAGTTTACTAGACATGTTATACATCTTTTATATGAGTTCTCTTTTCATATTTATGTTGAAATGCATTTATTTGATGTTGTTGATGCTTTAGATATTTAAAAATTTGAAAAAAAATGAATATTTTTGTATTTTTTTTGTTCTTACGACATTTTTTGATATTTTCCCCAATTTTGCCGATATTTTCGTTTTTGGACCCTCGACGATATTTTGCCGTCGCCGATGTTGGTAACACTGGTGAGATGTGAAGGGGGAAAACACCTTTTGACTTGTCAAACATGAGGTTAGGCTATAGGAAGGGCGAAATTAGGGTTTTAGGCATTTTTTCACTTTAATTTTTTACTTTTCCCTAAGTTCATGAGGAAGGGGGTGCCCTTTTCACTAGGGAGACTCACTTTTGGTTGTTGGCTTGGCATGGGGGGGTCTTTTAAGTGGAAAATCACTTTTCCAACTTAGGAAATACATTAGAAATCATTTCCCCACACTCTTTCATGACTTTATTCATTTTTACAATTTTTGGCTTTTTTAATTTAGCCAATTATTTGCTGACTTTTGACTGACTTAGACTTCTCATGGACAATGACCTAGCAAAACTTGTACAATTGAGCTGAAACTTGGTCTAAGGGTGTAGGGGGTCATAAGTCATTTGATTTGAGTATTGACACCCCTATACAAAATTCACAAGGACCAAATATTTACATTTTACATAAAAAAAATTAAAATTTCCAATGAATGGAAAATTTTAATAATTAAGAAAAGCTATCAAAACTTAATGGAATTCCGCAAGACTCTAAGAGATGTCTAGCATGGTCATTTACAAAGATTGGGACAACCACCTAAATGAAGTATGGTAAAGAGTGTTAATGAGGTGTATGTCACTAGACACCAGTTAGCAAACTTAAAGAAAGTTGGGCAACAGTATATAAGTGGTTCTTACACGGGTAATTGGGTTTACAACCAAACTGTTTGACGAAAGTTGTGAACCAAAAAAGTCAGATTTGGGACAACAAATAGTTGGGAATCTTACAGTAAACCCCCTCGAGCAGCCCTAGAATACCTTAAACCAAATATGAAATTGACTTACATTAGCCAGCTAAACCCTAACTTGCTTGACATATCTCATTTGTGGTATTTTGGGTAGATACTTGAGAGGCCTTAGATTTGATTGTGTCTTGCCTTAGGAGCCCTAATCCCTACCAAGGAAGCCTCCCTTGTGTTGGATTCATTCTTCACTAAAACATGGAAAGTTGTTTCCTAGGTGATGGTGGTGACATCTTCTGATGTTCCACAAATATTGGCACCTTGTGAAGGCTTTGCTCTAAGGTACTAGATTTTGTGGTAACAGGCAGTAAACTCCTCCATGCACTGGATGGAAGATTTCAGATGTACAACTCTGATACCATGTTATGTTTCATCTCATGATAATCAGATCTGCAATTGCTAGAAAAAATCCTACAACAGAATAAAAAAATGGCATAACACCTATCAAAACTTTTGTATCTGAACACACAAAATTTTCAGAGATTTCAGGGCATCACACTTATTGAAATCTTTCAATACTAGCTCTCTCTCTCATAGGCAGTAAACTCCATGTGTTGTGTTGCCGTCCTAATACACACTTGCTAACGTGAGCTAAGTCCAATTCACTTAGTGTGTCCTCGGAGATACAATGTCTAGGTTCTCAGTNNACCTTGACTGGAACCTCTTCCTTCTAGGCTTACTCCTAGGGAAGCCAAGGGGGGTAGTCCCTAGTTACTAGATTTATTTTAGTGTTAAGGTTCTAGGAGTTAGTTTTAATTGGTTAAAGGCTAAAGGGGAAAACTAGTCTATGATGCAAAAACAGCAAATGCAAAGTGCAAGTCTAATCTATATGTGAATCAGCCCTTTCCCTAAGTCAACTAAGACTAGTGCCTAAGGTTGGGCAATGGGGTCAACTAAAGTTTGAGGGCGGTTTATTACAAAAATGTTTACAAGTAAAAGCCCAAAAAACTACCCCAAATCAAAGATTACAATTATACAAAAGAGTTACAAAGATTACAATGTTTACACAATTCACAACTAGATACAAAGATACAAAAAGATACAATAAGATGTAAGTGAGATCAACACATTAACCAAGTATGCCCCAATAGCACTTACTCTATTGGACCGCCTTCACTGGAAACCATAAAAGTATTCAAGAATCCAAGAAAGTGATGCCTCCCCACGTGGGATACTCAACCCTTTCTTGATTCACACCACGATAAGCAAAAGCAACAAGATATTCAATATTTAACTTAATTGCTCAATAAAACATCAAAGACATTCACCATAAAGTTGCAAGAAAGATATAAGCATGTAATTACATTCAATGTGTTTTCCTATGCATACATTTAAGTCCCCCAAACACACATGAATGAGCTATGCAACTAGATGTTTAAGGAGTTGTTTTAAAAGTTAGATTAATTTTATGTTCCCTTCCCCCTAAACTATGTTTGTGCTTTAAACTTCCTCCTCCCTTGGTCAAATGACTGCCGGGTGCTCAAGATAGTAAGGCAACAAGGCCCACCCTAGCTTCCACGGTCAGCCCTGACAGTAAGAGTACTTCCCGGAAAGGATCCCCCTTACGGAATCACGGGACGGTCCCCCGCCACTTCCTTCCGTTGTTTTCCTCAAACCCGTTTTAGATGGTGGAGATGGCTGAATAAAGCCCCTAAAAGTTGTCTAAGTGTTATTATGACTCGCGGGTGGGTCTTTTAGTGTGTTGGGTTGCTTTTAAGAGTATTTTAGACCCTTAAAAATTGACTTTTTAGCGTATGGCCGAAATGAAAAAGTTGATAAAAATGTGTTATAAGATGTGAATTAAATAGCATTAACACATTAAGACATGAAGGAAATGTTGCAATAGATGTAGCAACTAATCATGAACCATTCCACATATGTACTTGAAATGAAAAGTGAGATTAAGGCAAGAACAACTTGCCAACCATAACAGAAAACTTGCTTGGAAAAGTAAAGTTATGAATGTGAGAGCTTAAACCATAAAGCAAGATAACATGAATGTAAAGATTGCTTGAAATGTAAAACTGAAAATGAAATGCCTTAGACCATAAGATGTAACATTAAACAAAAACATTCATCATGACATCACATCATCATTTAAACATTTAACTTTTAACCAAAATGAAAGGGCAAGAACAACTTGCCTAATGAAAATGTAAAGAAGCTTTAAGACTTAAGGTTGTTCATCCACATATGTATTAACCATTAGAATAAGATGTGTGCTTTGAGAAGTAAAGATTAAACAAGATAGTGAATGAGATGATAAACCAAAATTGGATCACATATGCTTAAAAAGAAAAACAAAATGACTTATGAAAACTAATTGATTTAGCACTTAAGAGAGATCATAAATCATTTAAGCATTTAACAATGCAAGTATATGCATATGAAATAAAACTTGAAATAAGGAAACTTTAGGTGTGATGACTATCTAGATCATTTTAACCATTTAGGAACATATAGACATAAAAAAGAAAGATAGATTTCCTTAGGCCGTGCGGTTTTGGGGATTACTCTCCCAAGGTGCCGGTCACATTAGATTATTAAAAAAAATGAAATAAAACTTGAAAAGAAAAGAAACCATTTACAATGGCCAAGGTGGAGGCAAGCCTACCATTGTTGGCCAAAGAGGGTTATTGATAACTTAAACAATTATTAAAATGAAGCAAATGAATAAATGAAATACTTGAAGCAAACTATCCTAGCCTTACGATTTTGGGGACGTCTCCCCAAAGTGTAGGCAACTATCTATGTTAGTTTGTTATTATTTACACAAAAAATGAATGAAATAGTGAAGAAAAGTGAAATTTACAAAGAGAAGAGTTGAGAGAAAGTTACCCAACCAAGAATGGCTGTTGGGGAAGTCTTCTAAGTAGTTTTGAGCAACATCTCCCCTTAGATCTGGTAAGAACCTGCAAAAAACAGCAAGCAGAAGCTTGCTGGAAATGCTGCAAAACACACCCAAATGTTAAAAAATTTTTCTACTTTTTACACAGAATTTTTTTACATAAAAATCTGAAATGAAAAATTTATATTTTTGACCTATCTATGAGTGTTAGAAACTGAAATATAAGTGTAGATGAATGCAGCAAGTAAAATGGAACAAGAAAAAAAACAAGGAGTGTGAAAAGGGTTCAAGGGTAGGCTCCTCTTGATGCTATCCCAATGAATCCTTTGAGATGACCTGCAAGACTTAAAGCAATATGTGAAGCACGGAATAGATAACTATATTGAATAGACAAGAATGAAAAATACTTACAAATCCTAGGCTATCCAATATGCATAGGCTAGCAAGAATACTCTTTGCTACCCTACTCAAGTAAAATACTTTACCCTTGATCTATTTCAACGACACATAAAACAATAAACCAACAATATCACCTCATATGTATGAAGACAAATAGAATACACTTAGATGCTCCAATGATCCTCCAAAGCTTTTTATTCCAATATGAGAGTGTTGGAGAAATACTTGCTCCAAACTCTCAAGAGCAATGAGTGAGATGGCAAGATGGCAAGAGCATGAAGATGGAAGTGAGGAGAGATTTCAGCATAATAACTTTAGCTCAAGGATTGGTGAGGAAAAAGGGTGAGGAGGGGTTTTATTTATACCACAAAAGGCAAAGTGAAGGCACTTGGATGAAGTCCAAGTGTCAAATCATGAGTAAATGAGCAAATCTCAAGGCTAGGGCACACCATCTAGGGTTTGAAAGCTAGATCAAGGGTGTAGAAAAAGTAGGAGGTGTTGGGATCAAGCAAAGAGGTGTGGGAGGCCTTGGGATTGATGCCAAGGAAGGTGAGAGGTCTCAAATGATTTAAAAAAAATCATTTGTGGAGTTTCTAGAAGAGGGGGGGCGTAATTCCTCTTGGAGGGCGCAAAAAAAGTGTGAAAATGGAGGAATGGAGGGGGATTAATGAAAGAAAATGATTGGGATCATCCTAGGAGGTGATGTGGGGGTCAAAGAGAGTCATAACTTATGAGAGGGGGCCCCAAATAAGTCACAACAACTTCCACCAAGGAAAAACGTCACTTGCCCTAGGGGGGCATAATTTTTGAGTGTAGAAGGTGGGTAAGGGGTTAGAATAGGTTGGAAAAGGTTGGGAGGGTTAGGTAAAGTCTAATCTTGCTCTTTTCCACCTTAACATCTACCCAATAACTCTTTTTTACAAAATTACAAAATTTGACTTAGCAATTAAAATTGCTGTTTTGACTGACTCTGACTCTGAGTGGACAAAGGCATAGCAAACTTCGTCCGACTGAGCTGAAACTTGGTCTATGGGTGTAGGGGGTGCTATTCCATTTCTTTTGAGCACAAATACCCCTATCAAAAGCCCAAAGACCCAGTTTTTACAATATTTGCTCAAAAAACATTTAATTAATTAAATTATTAAAAATTTAATTAATTAAAAAAAAACCTATTTAGACTCGATGAAATTCCGCGAAACTTTCTACACTGTCTGGCATGGTCATTTACAACATTCCTAAACAATAGCTACCAAAGGATGAGACCATTAGAACGCCGTTCACCACTTTGGAGGAATTATTGCATGTGTGGAGGGAAAAACTCATGGGAAGTCAATCAGGGTCGAAAGCCCAATTGACAACCCGAGGATAAAAAACCCTCGGTGAAAGGAACTCTCCCAATGAAAACATCCCAAGGTACCTGTTGCCGTCCTTATGCACACTTGCAAACGTGAGTTAAGCCCTACTTACTTAGTGTGCCCTCGGAGACACAATGTCTAGGTTCCTAGTCCACACTGTCACCTTGACAGGAACCTCTTCCGTCTAGGCTTACTCCTAGGGAAGCCAAGGGGGGTAGTCCCTAAGTTACTAAGTTAATTTTAAGTTAAGTATTTCTAGGAGTTAATTTCAATTGATTAAAGGCTAAGGGGGAAAACTAGCCTAGGATGACAAGCAACAATGCAAGTGCAAGTCTAAGTTAAAATGAGAGGCGGCCCTTTCCCTAAGTCAACTAAAGACTAGTGCCTAAGGTTGGGCAAGGGGTCAACTACGTTTTGGGGTGGTTCAATTACAAGAAGTATTACAGTCAAATCAAACTAAACTACCCCAAACCAAAACTATAAAAGAATAATTAAGTGTTAGAATATTTATACAAGATTTACAAGTCACCAATATACATCAAAGGATACAGGATATACAGATGTAACAAGATATACAAAAATATACAATTCACACCCTAGGGCCAAGCATGCCCCAAGTGGCACTTACTCCACTTGGACTACCTTCACTGGCAACTAACCACAAAAGCACTCAAGGATCAAAGCAAGTGATGCCTCCCCAAGTGGGATACTCAATCACTTACTTTATCCACACCACAACAATAATTGATTAACAAGATATATCAATGATAATGAACCAATATGTCACATCAACATGAAAGATAAAGACTAATAGTTGCAATAAAGAGATATAACAATGAGATTATCACAATGTGTGTTGGCCTATCGATACATCTACTTTCCAAACATACACAAAGTGATCTATGCAACTAATGTACTTTCTTAAGTATTTTAGGTTTCCCACCCCCTAACTAAATGTGTGTCTTAACTTCTAACTCCACCAAATGACTGCCCGATGCTCAAGATACTGGGGCTACGAGTCCCCAGCCTAGCTTCCAAGGTCAGCTCGTCGCCACTGCAAATAAGAAGTAGTCAGAGAGAGGATCCCCCCAACGGAATCACGGGACGGTCCCCCGCCACTTCCCCCAAAGACTGTCCCTCTTACCCGTTTTAGATGGTGGAAATAGTTGTTAGAGACCCCTAAAATGTTGCTAAGTGTTTTAGGGACCCTCGGGTGGGTCTTTAAGGTGTGTTGGGTTAATTTTAAAGAGTTTTAGACACTTTTATTTTAGTGATTTAGCGTATGGCCGTGAGCAAAAGTTATGAAACGAGTGCTTTGAAAATGAAAAATTTAGATCACCATTCACATATAAAGATAGAGCAATATGATAGCAAGAAGTTTAAACCACTTATATGACCATCACATGAGAGGAACTTCAAAAGATATTATGTGTAAACTACGAACCATAAACCATGTAATGATGCTTAGCAATAGAAACGAGATATTGAACTTAAAAGCACTTATAAGATTTAAACCATCTAAACTAACATCACATGAAAGTACTTGTAAGATAATGAAAGGTTAAACCATTTACCAATACGTGTGAGATGTTAACAACAAAACAAAATATTAAACCTTTAAAGCACTTTAGATGATTAAACCATAGGTGTGTGAGGTGACATAAATTACTTGCAAAATGTTAAGATGTGTGAGAGCTTAATGAATTGAAAGATCTAGAGCATAGGCACAAGTGTTAAGCTATCAATATCAAAACATAAACAAGATTATCACATATGCATCAAAGGTGTGTGTAAGCAATTATACCATATGCAATGTGAGTTATTTAACCAAATTTAAGTGTGTTGAGTGCTAGAAAACAAGTGAGGCCGTGAGCATCAAGGTGTATGAGCAGACCGTGAGCACTTAGCACACTAGGCCGTGAGCAACACAAGCCAACTAGGCCGTGAGGACTAGGTGCCAAAGGAGGCCGTGAGAGGTAGGCCGTGAGCTCAAGGGAGCTAGGCCGTGAGCAAATCAAGGTTAGGCCGTGGGTTCAAATGTGTGCCTCCGAGGTGTATTAAAATTTAATCAAACCACATTTAGATTATGCTAAGTTACTCAATGAAATAAACTTTAAGAGACCAATGACTTAGCAAGTAAAAGACTACTAGAGAGTCACCACTTACTTCATATGCATTTAGGATTAGTTAAATAACTCAAAAGACAATAGATCTATCAATGTAGGCACCTTCAAGCTATCTAACCATAAGCAATGAGATATAAGAGCATATGAAATACTAGAAAAGAAAACTAAGCTTGTAAATGAAAGACTAGCTAAGAGATGATCAAATTCTAAGCTAGAAACAACACCACAAGTTTATTCCCTTAAGCCAATGGCGATATTGGGGATGACTCCCCCAAGGTGCCGGCAAGTGAGATTAAGGATTAAATTAATTTATGGACAAAAATGAAAGAACTAAAGAATAAACACCACTACTAAGGCCAAGGTGGTGGCAAGCCTCCCGGTATTGGCCTAAGAGGGTAGCAATCTAAACAATAAACAATGAATGAAATGTAAGCTAATCTAAGTTATATATGAACAAAAGAATGACTAACTAAGTTAGGGTTTATTTTTATGAGCTCAAATGACTTGGAAAAACTTCAGAAATTTTGAGAAAAGAGATGGAGAAGAGGAGAGATGTTACCCAAACCGAAGAGAGGGGGTTTGGAAGCCTCCTAGGTATTATATGCAGCTTGATCCTTCAAAATATGACGCTGCCCTGCAAAATTAGCAAGCAAAAGCTTGCTGGAAATGCTGCAAAACACCAAGAAAAGTTACAGAAATTTTCTGTGTATACACAGAAAATTTCCAGCAAACAAATATGATAGAAAGTATATATTTGACCTATCAATGACTAATATATCAGCTGAAAAATAAGTTGGAATGAATGCAGAAAAGAATATGATAAAGGAAAGAGGTTTTGGAGTGTTTGTAAGCTTCAAGGGTAGACTTCTCCACAAGCACTACCCAAGTGAAACCTTTGAAAATGACCTGCAAAAACTTAGAGCAAATATGTGTATGGCATAGATAGTTTTCTTAAATAACAATAGGAAGAGACAACTACAATCCTAAGCTATCCAAGATAAACATAAACTAGCAAGGACAACCTTCAACTAGTCTACCCAAGCAAGACAACTTGTACCCAAGATCTACTACCATAACAAATAAACCAAACGCAAGCAATATCACCTCATATGAATGGAGTGTAGAAGATAACTATGAACACACCAATGATCCTCCAAAGCTTTTTCTCATTACCAAAAATTGGAGAGTGTTGTAGCCACCGGTTTGCTACTAGAACTCCAAGAGCAATGAATGGATGGCAAAATGGCAAGAGCAAGAAGATGGAATAGTGAAAAATTTCAGCATAATAGTGTTAACAAGAGATTGGTGAAGAAAGAGTGAGGGGAAGGGTTCCTTTTATACCCCAAGAGGCAAAAGGAAAGCACTTGGATCACTTCCAAGTGTCAAGGGTTGAGTTAGAGAGCAAATCCCAAGAAGGGGGCGCCCCACTTAGGGTTTAGGAGAGAGAAAAGTGAGGGGGTGAGGTGGAGAGCTTGGATAGGTTAGAAAACCCACCCAAAGGGGCGCACTAGTCAAGGGATAGGTAACCCATGTGCCAAAAATAGCAATGGGATTGGGTTGGGTGGGTTGTAACCAACTCACATCAAGAGGGGGCGCACCAAAAGGAGCTTGGGAGAGAGAAAAGTGGAAAGGTGAGGTGTTGGGATGAGGTAAAGGTCCCAAAAGGGCGCCCTTGTCATAGGAAAGAGAACCCACATGCCAAAAATAGGACGTGGGTTAGGTTTTAGGTATAGGGAGTGACTCCCTAACCAATGGGGCGCACCATAGAGGAGGGCGTGAGCTCTTCTAGGTAGTTAGAGTGAGTTAGAGAGGGGGTTAGGCTAGGTAAAGGGTTAGTTTAGGTTTAGAGTTAGTCTAGGGGGGCGCTCCACATGTGTGGATGCCTCTTTTCTTGTTTCAAGGAGTAAAACAAGGAATTTGTTAGTCAATGGGTCGAAATTCCCCTTAGGGCAAGGGAAAAGATGGTCAAAAAGTGAATTAATAGGTTGAATTAAGTTGGGAAAAGGTTAGGATGGGTTTGGGTAGGTTAGGAGGGTCTAACTTGCTCATTGCCACCTTAACATCCACTCACTAACTCAAAATTACAATGTTTTTATGATATTCTAATAATATCATCTTAGCAATTAAAATTGCTGTCTTGCCCTAAACTGATTCTAAGTGGACTAAGACATAGCAAAATTAGTCCGACTGAGCTGAAACTTGGTCAGTGGGTGTAGGGAGTGCTATTCCATTCATTTTGAGTACAAATACCCCTATCTTTCTCCCAAAGACGAAGTTTTTACAATATTTAGCTCAAAAAATAATTAATTAATTAAATTTTAAATAATTTAATTAATTAAAAAAAACTACTCTAGACTCGACGGAATTCCGCGAAACTTCAGACACTGCCTGGCATGGTCATTTACAATATTCCTAAAAGGTTACCGAGTGAATGAGACCACCAGAGCGCCTTCCACCACTTTGGAGGAAGCCTGTGGAGGGAAAAACTCAAGG
>CBVK0100247456.1:0-13866 GCA_900067695.1 Picea abies | reverse complement strand
GGTGTGTTGTTTGTGCGAAATCTGCTTATGCTTGTCTGAATCTCCTTGATCTAAAAGGATAGTTTGCAGGAAACGTTTTTGCATTGAATTAATCATCATTCGCATACAAATAACAAAGATACATCTTAGTGATTGGTTTGCATATTAGAAGGCATTTCTGAAATGTTTCATCTTTACATTGAATTCGATTGAGAACAAATTGATTGAGGACATTCCATATTAGTGTTTGATAGTGAAAACAACTCTTTCTCTTTCCCTTAATTAGGCATTCATTGAAAAGAAACGATTGCTTATCATATTTTTTGCATTTTTGGGGGAATTTAGTCACCATTCCATCAGTGTCACTTTCATACATCCTTTGAGTAAAGAACAGCTTTAAAACGAACGCTAACTAAAAATTAGCTAGAACACTTTTGTTTTTAGGATCTTCCACCAACAATAGACTAGGGTTAGCACTTTGGATTAGGCTGTGAGTACAACTCTCCAAAGTTTTCAAAACAAAAATTACCATCCTGAACTAGGGAGAGTCAAATCCAATTGTCGTATTAGTTTTCTGGGATGCCCCTCTCACACAGGGGTTACGCACGAGATCGCATTTGGGCAAATTTTGGAGATTATCCCTCCGTAGTTCAACTGTTTGTAGTGGTCAGATCATATATTGGGGGTCACTTGGAGGTATACCCAAGATTATGTGTGGGAGCCTCTCGGGTTGATTTCGGACTTGTTATCCTACCCATATGCTTTAGATCGGACTTTTGATTGTACCCACCCATGGACTCACTACGAATTTTTGTCTTTAGTTTCCATAATCTTTAGGCACTTACACAAGGTGACGGTGAAGGGAAGTCTCACTATACCTGGAATAGACATTGGTCAAACTCACTCGGGCTCCTTGGAGGGTAAATCCACAATTATTGTGTGGAAGCTTGCACCAAGGTGAAAGTTCATTATGCAGGTCCCCATTGTAACTATTCCACCATATCCTAGCCCCTTCTCGACTTGATCACACGACATTGGATTTCATCACCAACTAGTACGATCATCGAGAGAAGTTTTGTTTGCTTGGTTGATTCCTAGATTTTATTAGCGTATGTTGTTTATTTTTGTTAGTTGGCCCTAGATTTTCAGTGTGATTTTTTATTCTCCATAATTGAGCCCGTAGATGATAAAGGTCTTCATCGATCATGTAGGATGCAAGGGCTGCCTCCGGAAGGCTATCAACCCTTACCTCCTAACCCTCTAGAAGACAACTACCATAGAGAGGTAGAAAATCAATCCGACACTGGAAGTGTTATTGCTCCTCCATTAGATAACTTAGAAGGTGCTTTGGTTATGGTTGAAAATCACACTACATCTGTGTTGGTAACCCCTCTCGAACCAATTTTGGTTCATTTAGACTCCCTTGGGAACATCATAGACAAAGAGGTCCCACGATTACCAGAGAGGATTTTTACCAAAATATATATGGGATCCACAGAACCAATCTTTGGTGATGAGTATAGGAATCATGTTCATCCTAGAACCACAGTAGATACCAATCCCACACCTGCTCATTCTGTATGGAGTACTTCATCGGGACGCAATCTCTATGAAAATTTCAAATTCTTTCGACAACCCTTTCATCCTCATGACCCTCCTAGTGAAACAGGACCATCCAGTCAAACCATGAATCACCCAGTCGATCAGGTTATTAACCCTACTGTTACACCAACACAATTCCATCCTAATGCTAGACTCATCACCTCAACTCATCTCCAAGGCACTTCAATCTCTATCCCTGTTTCTACAAGATTTTACTCTACAGCTCCACATGTTCCACACAATCCTGTTGGGACATCTCTTCAGTCGAGAATGCAGAGCCCTGGTAGAACAACACAACTGGCTGGAGGGGAACCATCATCTAATGAACCTTTCCCTCATAGAGTACTACCTTTCCATGGCAGGCCTACCCCTCCCAGGGGACAACCCCCTTTTCATGCTCCTCCTGGAGGGAAACCTCTGTTTTCCAGTCATTCCCCGATCGTTAATCCACCATTGGCAGGGGGGAAACCTTCATTTGATGGAAACCCTTCCCAATCCTAGGGAGTATCTTCAGGAGGCAGTTTCATTCAACCCCATGCTGGGGGGCACTCATCTCATAATCCAAGAACAATCTTATCCGGGTGGTATCCCAAACACCACATGGAGTTCTCTGGGACCACAGTGTTATCCTCCTCATGGGTCTAATGTGTATCCACCTCTGGGATATACTCCTTACCATTCTAAAGGGAAAAATGTTTATCCTCCTCATGGGAAAATAAATCACCCGACCTATAATGTTCATACCCCACCAGGTTATGCAAATGTTTCTCATCCATCATCGAATCCTATTTATCCTGGCCAACAACAACTGTATGTAGGAGGACCTACTGGTTACAACTATCCACATAGCCCAGTTTATGGTCCTACTGGTGTTCCTATGCCGCACCAGTATCATCCACAAATTAACCTATATCTACCTTTCCTTGTGAATCTGGATCTCCCAGACTTGTCTCAGTTAACTAATGATCCTATTTTTAATTCACCGGTTTGGCCAGTCATTCTAGCTAAACTTCCTTTTGATATTCCAAAATTTGATGGAAAATCTGGTGAAGATCCAAACAACCATGTGATGACTTTCCATTTGTGGTGTTCATCAAACTCCCTCATGGATGATTCTATACATTTGTGTCTTTTCCAGCGAACACTTACAGGCTCGACAACAAAGTGGTATATTGAACTACCACGTGCTTCTTTTCATGATTTCAATTCCCTTGCCATGTCTTTCCTCACACACATTCAACTACCTATTTTCTATGAGACGGGTACTGAACTCTTGACCTCCCTTCATCAAACTAACTTTGTGCATATCTCTGACCATATTCATGAGTGGAGGCGACAATGAAGGATGATCAAGGAAGTCATTCCTGACATACTATTGGCGGAATGGTTTACTAAATCACTTTTACCCCCGATCGCTCGCGATGTCGCCATAGGTGGCACGGTCACTGAGGAACAAGCCATTGCTCAGGCTCAGTACTTAGATTTGGTTTATTCACAATATAGTACTTTGTATGATTTTCTCCCGAATGCTGCTTGAGCTAATATCGATCCATCTAAACCGTCATCCTCATATCATGTAGATAATGTTATTGGTTCCGTCAAAACTCAATCTACTTCCCAATCGCTCACACTCTCCTCTATCTCCCCCCAAAATCAGATCTCTGAGGTGAATGTAGTTCAATCTACCCCTTCACAACAATCCGAAGGTAAGAAAAAGAAAAAGAATAAATCAAAAAATAACAATGAACAACCAAAAAATCAAGCTCAAACACCTGCTACCAAAAAGAAACCACAACGAAAACTGAAATTCTTGTGTATCATTTTTGGTGAGATCACTACACTCGAGACTGTCCACTTCGCAATGAAGTGGCCAAAATTTTCCAAGGAAAGTCACAACCCGCTGTGCTTACTCATCCTTTTCCACAACAGCAATCCATGGTTGCTCAAACCCCCTCTCCCGGGGGAATTTCTAGCCATCCTACTGATGAGGCCTCATCGAGTGCACATATTTATATGTTTAATGGGATTAATTTGACCACTCACTCTAAGGCATATGACACACTAGGTAACCCTGACAAAGGAAAATACATTAACGGTACCAGTACTTTACTGAATCCATCGCCATCCTCTGTTAGTCTTCCATTGATTAATCCTCCATCTGGACCACTTCAAATTGAGAAACCCATGTTCGACTCTATCTTACGCCCTCCTCAGAGCACTATCCACAAAGCTACCTTTTATCCTAGTTCACGTGCCACCTAAAACTACAACATTGTTGAATATTTGGCTCAAGCACCATGTGCTATGTCTGCGTCAAAAGTTCTACAGCACTGCCCCAGTCAATGTAGAATGCTCTTGGGCACCATTGGCGTTGTTGATCCTGAGTCATCCAACTAGATCATGTTTAACCTAGATAATTATACGTCTAGACTCTCCCACCAACTTGCTTTTCAAGTTGATGTTGTTGTTCACAATCAACAAATCCACCGAACTATTTTGGATGAGGGAGCCTCGACTTGTGTCATGTCTTTAGCATGTTGGAAAGGTATAAAATCACCTGCACTTAACAAATCCCCAACGATGTTACGCACCTTCCATGGGCGAGATTTTCATCCCCATGGGATTTTACAGTCCCTGCCCATCTAATTGGGTGGAAAAACTATTACTGTTGATGTTGAGGTGGTCGATGCTCCCCTCGATTACAACTTGTTACTTGGAAGAAGTTGGTTTTATGCTATGACTGTCATTGCCTCGTCGGTCTTTCGATGTGTACAATATCCTCATCAGGACAAAATTGTCACTGTTGATCAGTTGGATTTTTGCATGACCGATGCTCGCACTCCCGCTACCAACAATATTCCTTTCCTGGGAGACCACAAGATCACGTATGAAAGTGTTGGTTTTGGCTTACTTAAATATTCCAGCCTCATGGGTACCTTCCCTACACCACTTCCACCAACTACACATCATATTGCCACCGTCGATATGATTTCGACCGCGGCTTATCAATCTTTGGAATCATCTGACCCTTGGATTGTACCTTGTCCGTTGGAATTCGATGCACTAGGTGACACCGTGCCACTTAGTCTAGCCGAACCATCATATGTTTCTATCCAATACACTTCTCCCTTTTCGGATGACCAACATCTATTAGCACCTAACAGTTCCTTGATGCAATCTTGGTTGAGTTCCTTGTCGTCTACGATCGACTACATTTCCCCAATTTTTCCTTTTAATGAATCTATTACGGAAATGCTTCGTATTGACAAGTTACCTCGGGATAATAACCATCACCGATGCTCTTTTCTTCCCCCTCGTAAATAAATTTGGAAAGATATACACTCTATCTCCCCTCTTGGTGTTGATTTTCCATCATCTCCCATGATTTCAACTTCGGATGATTTGGATCCAGTAGTGGACATGGTGATTTCTTCGGTAGGGTTATTGGAGCCTGATATCCTTACCCCTATCATGACCCTCGACATGTGTTACTTCCCGAGTGATTATCTTCCATCCAGCAAAGATATCCCAGAAGCCATGACCGAGTTTCTTCCTTTGACATGGTATCCTTCCAGAGAATTATCCTCTTGGAAGCCATGATCAAGAAGCGGTTACGAGCATAGTTTCTCTTCTCTGTAGAAATCTCATTAAAAAATGAAACAGAGGCCCTGAGCATAGTTCTTTTCCTATGTCAAGCTTGTTAAAAAATGAAACAATCACCTCTTTTGAACCTTCTTTTCATCCACCCTTCTCCTTTTTCTCATCTACTAGAGAAATTTCCGACAACCTCAAAGTCGGTGAATGAATTGAAGCTTGGAGGGCATGTCTCCAACCTTTGATGATCATTTTGGAGTTAAGCCACTAGCTGTCAAGTTGGGGGCATACCGAGCTTAGTATTTGTTCTTTCTCATGCTCGTAAATACATGATAATGCATCCAGGTAGACTTTTATCTTTTTTTCGGACCTGTATGGATACACGAAAAAGGAACCCCCTAGAGTCTTCTTTAATCTCTTTTCAAACTCTCTAAACATGAAAATATTTTCGAGTGATCTTTCTTCCTTTCCCACTTGTTAAAAGGTTTGAAAGGGCGTCTTTTGAGTGATAATTTATCTCTTTTTCGACCTTGCGAGACTAACATTACGAAAAAGGACAACATTGGAGTCATCTTTAAGTGCTTTTCAGACTCTCTAAACATGAAAAGATTGCCGAGCGACCTTTTTCTCTTCACGCTCGTTAAAGTATTTGAAGAAAACATCTGTTGAGCGATAGTTTATCTCTTTTTCGGTCTCATCAGACTACTTTATGAAAAAGGAACTGAGAGAGTTATCTTTTAAGTGTTTTTCTAGACTCTATAATCATGAAAAACCTTCGAGTTTTCTATCTTTGGACTCATTAAACAAACATCGACAGGCCCATATGGGATCAAACCCTTACTTCTTCTAATTCATTAAACAAAGGAAGAGTTACTTACCGAAGGTGAGTTATATCGAGCATGTGTTACCCTCTTCGAGCTCATTAAATTAAAAAGGGGTACTCGTATATCTAGATGGGGGGGAAATTGAAGGAAGCAAGCCAAGCATTTTTTGAGAACATTACCAGTAACTCTTAGAGTCACCCTTGAACACGACACTTTGTCGTTGCACACATCTTAATCCACTGAATATCTGCACTGAACCAATCCTTTGATTTTTTCTTACTCCTTTGTGTCACCCGACGAAAGTCACAGTATCCATTGCATCATCGTGTTTTGGTCCATGTCATGTTTATGTTGTTGCGTCTCAATGTTCAAGGGAAGTATCCGCCTCGAGAGTCAACCATCACAAATATCTTGTCTCAATACTCGTGTCATTCCATGTTCATTTTATCTACCAATTACATCTCTTTGTCTGTTTCATGTCATTGATGGGGGATACATCAAGGCCCTCCTTCGACGAGTCTATTCCTGTCGACTTCAACACATTATCTAGGAACTAGACTTAGAAATCATTTAGTACTTTGGGACCTGTATGCCTCAATGGTAGGCCTCCTCACATTCGACAGTTGGTTTACATCATTGACCTCTGGTCGGATGATTCCACAGATGTTTGACTTCAGCTCATCCATTCACATTCGTTGGAATGTACTAGAGTACCTTGGGAATCATTGACATCAATGGTGATTTCCCTCGCGCTTGTTAACAGTTTACATCATTGACCGATAATCAAGTGGTTTCTTCCATGTTCGACATCAGGACATCTATTCGCATGGTTAGATTCGTACTACATTAGGATCGGTAAGAAGACCCTGGGTTGAGTCATCACTCTTATATGTACTTTGCCCAGGTTGCGCAGGAGTTTCTTTTGAACAATGACACATATATTGTTACATAGATCCACTTTGTATTGGTTGTGGCTATGTATTTTCATCTCATAGATCCATTATGTATTCTTCGTGGCTACGATCAATTCAGGTCATGGAAGTATAGATCCACAGTGTAGGTATGCCTGCCTTGGGTTTGATGCATGTCATAATATTTGTTGGATGTTTGTGTGCAACTTCTACCAGGTTCTCTGAGTCCACACTCTTGCTTTAAAGATTTGTAAAGTGTTTCGGCCATCATTCTCTCTTCTGAAGTCACACTTTATGGGGCATTCTGTTACACATGAAATTTGCACAGCTAGGTACCTCGCCCTAAGTTTCGTAAAGTGTTGTATAAGTGTTGCATACACCTTGACACCATGGAATAACCTATGTCACAATCCCTAGTTCATATGGAGGAGGGATATATTACATGAAGGGCAAGATACTAAGTACACATGAATTATTATTAATATTCATGGAAAAGAAATTGATTAAGTGAGAGAATCAAGTGCACATGAATTATTATTAATATTCATGAAAAAGAAAGTAATTAAGTGTGAGGATCCACCTCAAATTAGGTTTCCTATTTTTTAAGGAAGGTGGAGGATCTCAAGGATGTTTGAAATATTTCCTCCTTAAAATACTTGAGAGATATTTCCTCCCCAAAATCCTTAAAGAGACATTTTCTCCCTAAATATCTTAGAGATCCCTTTCTTAGTGGATCTGATGAGAGATTCTCTCCATGGTGGTTAAGTCTCCAAACCTTATATAATGGGGGATTTCCATGGAGGAAGGGGAATGGATATTGAGAGTATACCAAACTTATGATCTCATGAGTGGTACATCATTTGGAGCATCAACATTCTGTGTGGTTTGGATAAGGAGAACTTGATGAAGGTGTTGCACTCACACCTATGGTTGTAAATTTTCTTCATTGTTGTTCTCACTAATGTAATATGCTTGGCTTGTTTCTTTCAAATCTGTGTTTGATATCACATGAATTTTTCTCTAATAGAAAGATCTATTTCGAACTAATCTCAGTAGAGTAGGAAGTGGTTTGTACTTTTTTTTGTCTACAGGGCTTATAGAGGAGCTTAAGATTGGAGCTCAACTTGGACTGTGTAGGGACAAACACCTGTAAAAGGTACTTCTTTTCTCCTTCCTCCTCACACATTATTTTATCTAGATCTAAAAGGAAGTCAGTGTCCATGATAAGCATCTTCTGTCTTAAGAGTTAAGATTCTAGCTCTCAAGAGGAGATCTACATGTCCGCAGGGAGATTTTCCTACAACAGAAGTTGGCGGCTCCACTGGGGATGAATCATAACTTTCTGCAGTTTTGGTTTTCCTCATCGAACTTGTCTTACCCTTTGTTCTTTTTAGACCTTGTTCACCCCATATGTTTGATTTCATATGTCGATTGACTCCTTACCCCATCACATTCATCTTGATTGCCAAAGTTTGACTAAAACTTTGGGTTTTTTGGACAATTTTGTGAGCTGTGGAAGCCTGGCGCTCCCCTACCCTGTTATCATAGCATTGGTGCTCCCCCTTGGTATTAGACAGAGCGTTATAATGCTCTGGTTCCCCTTACACCAGAGCGCCAACCTCTCTTTGCAAAAAATCCTTTCCAGAATTGTCTTTTCTGAAGACTAGTCTCTGTTTTTTCACTTGCTGAGCTTCTTTGTGATTCAATGCTTCTTCTTATTAACCTTTGACATCCTTCCTTCTGAGGAATAAGAACTTTTCTGTTTAGATTTTGTGCCCTTCTTCCTTATTTTGAGTTCTTCTGCTATTGAGAAATTGGAATCAATCCACTGCTTTCTTCTCTCTTATCCGGCTGAGCGGGAACTACGGTGAAGGGCATCAGAAATCTGTGAATCATCTTATTTGGTTCTTTGAGGTCATCTTTCTTAATCATATTTCTTTTGTTTGAGATTTCTTGATTCTCTTTGTTATCTTTTGTTTTCTTTTTGCTTCTTGTTTAAATCATAGCAAGAGGGTGTGTTGTTTGTGCGAAATCTGCTTATGCTTGTCTGAATCTCCTTGATTTGAAAGGATAGTTGGAAGGAAAAGTTTTTGCATTGAATTAATCATCATTCACATACAAACAACAAAGATACATCTTAGTGATTGGTTTGCATATTAGAAGGCATTTTTGAAATGTTTCATATTTACATTGAATTCTATTGAGAACAAATTGATTGAGGACATTCCATATTAGTGTTTGATAGTGAAAACGACTCTTTCTCTTTCCCTTAATTAGACATTCATTGAAAATAAACAATTGCTTATCATATTTTATGGATATTTTTGGGAATTGAGTCATCATTCCATCAGTTTCACTTTCATACACCCTTTGAGTAAAGAACAACTGTAAAACGAACGCTAATTAAAAATTATCTAAAACACTTTTGTTTTTAGGATCGTCCACCAACAGTAGACTAGGGTTAGCACTTTGGATTAGGTTGTGAGTACAACTCTCCAAAGTTTTCAAAACAAACATTAGCATCCTGAGCTAGGGAGAGTCAAATCCAATTGTCGTATTATTTTTCAGGGATCCCCCTCTCAGACATGTGTTATGCACGAGGTCGCATTCGAGCGAATTTTGGAGATTATCCCTCCATAGTTCAACTGTTTGTAGTGGTCAAATCGTATACTGGGGGTCACTTGGAGGTATACCCACGATTATGTGTGGGATCCTCTCGGTTTGATTTCGGACTTGTTATCCTGCCCATACGTTCTGGATCGGACTGTTGATTGTACCCACCCAGGGACTCACTGCAAATTTGTGTCTTTAGATGCCATAATATTTAGGAACTTACACAAGGTGACGGTGAAGAGAAGTCTCACTGTACCTGGAATAGACATTGGTCAAACTCACTCGGGCTCCTTGGAGGGTAAATCCACAATTATTGCATGGAATCTTGCACCAAGGTGAAAGTCCGTTAAGCAGGTCACCATTGTAACTATTCCACCATATCCTAGCCCCTTCTCGACTTGGTCATGCGACGTTGGATTTCATCACCAACTAGTACGATCATCGAGAGAATTTTTGTTTGCTCGGTTGATTCCTAGATTTAATTAGCGTATGTTGTTTCTTTTTGTTAGTTGGCTCTAGATTTTTAGTGTGATCTGTTATTCTCCACAATTGATCCCGTAGACGATAAAGGTCTTTGCCGATCACGTAGAATGCAAGGGCTGCCTCTGGAATTCTATCAACCCTTACCTCCTAACCCTCCAGAAGACAACTACCGTAGAGAGGTAGAAAATCAATCCGACGCTGGAAGTGTTATTGCTCCTTCGTTAGATAACTCAGAATGCACTTTGGTTACGGTTGAAAATCCCACTACATCTGTGTCGGTAACCCCTCTCGAACCACTTTTGGTTCGTTTAGAATCCCTTGGGAACATCATAGATGAAGAGGTCCCACGATTACCAGAGAAGATTTTTACTGAAACATATATGGTATCCACAGAACCAATCTTTGGTGATGAGTATAGGACTCCTATTCGTCCTAGAACCACAGTAGATACCAATCCCACACCTGCTCATTCTGTATGGAGAAATTCATCGGGATGCAATCTCTATGAACATTTCGAATCCTTTCGACAACCCTTTCATCCTCATGACCCTCCTAGTGAAACAGGACCATCCGTTCAAACCATGAATCACCCAGTCGATCAGGTTATTAACCCTACTGTTACACCAACACAAGTCCATCCTAATGCTAGACTCATCACCTCTACTCATCTCCAAGGAACTTCAATATCTACCCCCGTTTCTATAAGATTTTACTCTATATCTCCACATGTTCCACACGATCCTGTTGGGACATCTCTTCAGTCGAGAATGCAGACCCATACTAGCCCAACAAAACCGGATGGAGGGAAACCACCATCTAACAAACATTTCCCTCCTAGAGTACTACCTTTCCATGGCGAGCCTACCCCTCCTAGGGGACAACCCCATTTTCATGCTCCTCATGGAGGGAAACCTCTGTTTTCCAGTCATTCCTGGGTCATTAATCCACCGCTGGCAGGGGGGAAACCTTCGTTTGCTGGAAACCCTTCACAATCCTGGGGAGTATCTTCAGGTGGCACTTTCATTCAACCCCATGTTGGGGGGAACTCATCTCATAAGCCACTAGGAGGGGTATCAAATCCACTAGGGGAGTTCTCTCTCTCCATTGTAAAGGGTGGATAATTTGATTATTTAGGATATCTCCTCTTGGGATACATTGTAGAAACTTTTGGCAAGCTTAAAGGAGAATTTGAGGTATATTTTCATTTGATTTTGTATTAAGAAACCCTTGTACCATGTTGTGATTTTCATTATTGTAAATGTGTTGAACTACACATAATAGATCTATCTAAACAATGATACACACATTTGCAGAGAAAATTGAAGAACAAGAAGAAGGAGAGAAAGAATGGAAAGAATTCTCATTAACCATTATGAATAATGAATAATTTACACATGATATAATCTGTATAACTCAATGAGTTCGACTTGAGGTGAACCAAGTCTCCATAGTGGTGGTCTATAGTGATCTGGACACACACCAATAGTTACAGGAGTGAACTGCCACCTATTCTAGTCTCTCAGGAAGTTACGGGAGTGAATTGCCACCTAGTTGAGTTAACTAGTCAACTAGTCTTCAGTTAACTGACTGAACATAAAGTAGTGAGGAGTTAAATCAAGGAATCAAGGCTAATGTGCCACTTTGGTGATGATACCAAGGCAAGGTCAAATTATCATGGTGATGATCCCAATGTTGCATGGTGATGATTCCAATGCAACATCTAAACTCAACTCAACTAGTCAAATTGAAGTGTGAACTGAAAGAGAATATTCTCCAGGTGGAATATTCTCTCCTAAAATATAAGAGACTGGATAATGACTAATTATGACTAAACCTTAGGAAAAAGAAATCCTAGGTGTGTTTGAGCTAACTCCAACACCCCCCCTGAACATCACTATGGTGAAAATAAAGATTGGGTCCCAACAACGAGGCCATGTTAGGTACCCAAGTACAAAAGATACACTGAAAAAAAAGTGAGGAAAGAGGAAAAAACTCATGGGAAACCCCCCCCCTCAAGGTACAATGTATGTAAAAAAGAAGAACTACAGTTTCTAGGAAATTGTGCCCTTCACTCCAAGACGACCTCATAGAGAATGGAATCTCTGCTCAGTGAAGGTCTTGGTGAAAATGTCTTCCATCTGTTTTGTTGAAGGATAGAACTATAATTCAATGATACCCTCATGTACCAAGTCCCGGATGTAGTGCATGTGGATATCGATGTGCTTCATCTGTTGCCTCTAAATTGGATCTCTACAGAACTTCAGAGTGCTTTGGTTGTCACACTAAATGACAATCGACCAATGAAACTAAATGCCCAACTCAGTGAGGAAATGTTGTAACCACATAGCCTGAATGGTTATGTTAACTACCCCTCTGTACTCTTCCTCAGTTGAAGATAGAGCAATGGTAGCTTGCTTCTTGCTCGACCAACAGATAGGCCTGGAACCAAGACTGAGTGACTAACCAGATGTGGACTTATGATCAATGCTATCGCCAGCCCAGTCAAAATCAGTAAACCCAATGAGATATAATGTAGATTCTACTGCATAATGAATCCCAAAGGTGATGGTGCCCTGTACATATTGAAGGATATGCTTTGCAACATTCCAATGTAGCTCATGCAGCTCCTACATGAACCTGGAAACTACACCAATTGCATATGAGAGGTCTAGTATGGAGTGTGTGAGATACAACAAGCTCCCCACTAGTTGTTTGTATAGTGTGCTATCAACCAGTGGAGTCTCCCCACCATCCTCAAGTTTGACTCCTGATAGGAAAGGAGTCGGAGTAGACTTGCAGTCTGTCATGTGAAATCTCTCAAGGAGATCTCGTGCATACTTGGCTTGAGATAGTTTGATGCTTGATGCATCCTGACTGATCTCAAGTCCAAGGAAGAAGTGTAGTAGACCCATGTTCATCATAAAAATCCTGTCATGAAGAATCCTCTTGACTGCAGCTATCGCTGAAGTCGAGTAACCGGTGATCATAAAATCATCGACATACAGAACTAAAAGTAGAAGTGAATCAGCCGTCCTGACCATGTATACATTTGAGTCTAATTTACAATGTACAAAGTTTTGTGAAAATAGGTAGGAGTCCATATTGGCATAACATGCCCTCGGAGCATGCTTGAGGCCATAAAAAGACTTCTTCAATCGACAAACCAAAGATGAGTTCTGCATAAATCCCTAGGGCTGCTCCATGTAGATCTCCTCAGAGAGATCACCATGAAGAAATGAATTCTTCACGTCCATCTGAAGGAATTCCCATCCCTTGGCTGCACAATGGAAAGTGCCAATTGTATGGAATCCATCTTTGCTACTGGAGCGAAGGTCTCATCATAGTCAATACCATGAACCTACTGAAAGCCTTTGGTGACAAGCCTGGCTTTGTATCTGTTGATCTATCCATCCGTTAATGAGCTCTTGGTCTTGTAGACCCATTTGCATATGACAAGATTCCTCCCAGAAGGAAGGGGAACCAGATCCCAAGTATGGTTCTCGAAGAGGGATTTGTACACCTTCTGCATGGTAGATTCCTAAAAGGGATTTCCAGTAGCCTCGCCATAAGATTATGGAACTGAAGACTGAACCAAGAAAAGATGCTTGGAAGGAAATGGTTCAGTGGCAGTGAGTGCAATAGGAGGATCCTCGAAATCATATCGAGTCCTCCTAGTATCAGTTGGATCACCAACGAGATCCCCTTGTTACACATGAAATTTGCATACCTAGGTACCTCGCCCTAAGTGTCGTAAAGTGTCGCATACACCTTGACACCATGGAATAACCCATGTCACAATCCTTAGTTCATATGGAGGAGGGATATATTACATGAAGGCCAAAATACTAAGTACACATGAA
>CBVK0100247455.1:501-16490 GCA_900067695.1 Picea abies | reverse complement strand
AATATTAAATATTAGTTATAACCATGGTAAATATTAATAATTGATGAAAGATTAAATATTAAATGAGTATGATCATATACACAAAAAATGAAATGTTATATTTATTATAAATCTCCACAATTTAATTACCTCTCACTTTCTTCAATATACCTTTCCCTAATAGGTGCTCGCCTTGAAATATTTTTATGGAGTTCACATCCCAAATGCGATCCACTGCATGCATAGTTGGCATTATGAATTTATGAAGATAGTGACTACTATACACCATGGATTTATATACCATATATACCTCCACCATAGAACTTTGAGGACGTGCTCTTTTTCTAACCAAAGACTTCAATGATTTTAGGTACCTATCCACCATCTACATTGACCTTGTGTCTATAGGTACACACATTTGAATCTCCTCAAATTGGTGTATGAGGTAGTGTTATTGTGCATTGAAAAATGTTGGAGGTAGATACTTTTTCATTTCACACATTAGTTGAGAAATTTCTCTCTTCCAATACTTTGTATCATCTTGATGGACATGTTTCAACAAAACATAATATATATTAAATTACAAGTAAAACATATGTCATTAAGTACAACAAAAAATTGAAAAAATATTTTGCATATAAATCATAGCTACTTACTGTTAGAAATAATAGGTGTGCTCGTTTAACCATAGACAATATAGAAATATTGTCACCCAAGCATAGGCCGAAGCCACCCCCAAGCACCTTAACCTTGATAGAGAGTAATTTTGGAAGAAAACCCTAGGCCTAATAGCCAATAAATGTAGCATACCTCTCTCCAGAGCTAGCACACAAGGCAAAAATTCCAAACCATAACCAAGAGAAATTCCAAGCCTAAGCCCGAAAATACTAGTTGTAGTAGTTGCAACTGCAGCTTTTGTAGGTGAATCCCCCTGTGGACAAGTGGATTCCCTCTTGGTCTCTAGACTCCTAAGGCCAAGACAAAAAAGTTCTTAACAAATCCCCAATGATGTTACATGCATTCGATGGGCAAGGTTTTCATCCCCATGGGCTTTTACAGTCCCTGCTGATCCAATTGGGTGGAAAAACTGTCATTGTTGATGTCGAGGTGGTCAATGATCCCTTCGATTACAACTTGTTACTTGGAAGAAGTTGGTTCTATGCTATGACCGTTGTCGCTTCATCAGTTTTTTGATGTGTGCAATTTCCTCATCAAGGCAAAATTGTCACCATCGATCAGTCGGATTTCTACACACCTGACGCTCGTGCTCCTACTACCAACAATATTCCATTCTTGGGAGATCAAAAAATCACATATGAAAGCATTGGTGTTGGCTTGTTGAAATATTCTAGCCTCATGGGTACCTTCCCTACACCACTTCCACCCACTGCACATCATATTGCCACGATCAATATGATTTCAACTACGGTTGATCAATCCTTGGAATCATCTGACCCTTGGATTGTACCTAGTCCATTGGAATTCGATGCACTAGGTGACACCATGCCACTTAGTCCAATTGAAACATCATATGTTTCTATCCAATCTGCTTCTCCCTCGTCAGATGACCAACATTTATTGGCACCCAATAGTTACTCGATGCCATCCCAGTTAAGTTTCTTGTCGTTTGTGATCGACTACATTTCCCCAATTTTTCCCTCGGCTGAATCTATTATGGAAATGTTGAGCATTGACGAGATACCTCAGGATGATAACCATCATCGATCCTCTTTTCTTCCCTCTCACAGCTAGCACTTGTGCACTTGCTGAATTTAATACCACGTGGAGGTTTAATACCTCTCGTAGTTATCATAATATCAACACTCCCTCCTAGCTAGGGAGGTATTTAAAGGTAATGGTCTTGATCACAAACATACCATTCAATGGGTAGCATCATCATAGCCACACAAGTTAGCATAATCACAAGGACCATCATCACTATCAATATCATATGATATCATTAACTATATCATATCTCAAAGTCATACTCCATCTAAGTAGTCGGGCATGATGTTTGATAAGTCACTGACTCCATAGAGTGATACAAGAATCATTCTTCTAATCCGGACATATGTCCTGGAATAATAACTATGGGCTACAAGGACTATTCTTCTAATCCACACATACATCCTAGAAGGATAAATGTCCTGGACCATTTTCCTCTTGGAGAATGTCTATCCACCAGCACACTAACTATCCATCTGGATGATAATAATTTCCAACACTACTAATAGTATTCATGGCAATCAGAACAATGTCATTCAATAGAACACAACTATATCTATCCATAGTAGTACACAACTACTATCTTGTGGTACACAACCACACCAAGTAGCACACGACTACTTAATTAGTGGTGTATAGTCACAACCAATGGAACACATCCACCATAGTAGCATACATCTATTTTCCAGAGACATACAGTCTCCACAACAATCATATCATTTGATATCAACTTGCATAAAACAATATCATGATATAAACTGAGTCATCTAGGCCATTCTTCCACGCACATCTGTGAGATCTGAAAGAGAATATTCCCTTAGAAAGTAAAACATCAGCCATGGGATATCTAGAATATTCTTCACAAGCACATAAGAATAAATGTCCCTGATTTATGATCCTATACCATTCACCTAACTGGGTTATTCCTCTGACACTAATCATAGTGAAACCTGGAGAGAATGAGTCTGCCCTAGGGAATGCATGTCCCTGATTGTCGAACCTGGACCATTCACCTAACTGGGCCATTCCTTTGAAACTAATCATAGTGAAACCTAGAGATAATGAGTCTACCCTATGGAATGATTGTGTAGACCATTTCTTAATGGAAATGATTGTCCTTCACCAACCTCCAAAATGAACCATTCTTTGAAACTGCTCACAACTGTTAACTTCAAAAGAATGATTGCCCGAAAAGGTGGACCATTCTACTTGACCACTACTCAGAGTGACTTCCAAGAAGAATGAATTTCCTATAACATTACCCCACATTGGACACAAGGGGAACCGTTTTCTATGGTACATCAACAATCTATTGGACCATTCTCATTACGAAAATGACTCTCCGATCTGGACCATTTTCTGAACTGGAAAATGATTTTCCACCAAAATATCAAACCACTTTCCGAACTAGAAAGGAACTGCTCATATGGACCATTTTTCAAACTAAAAAATGGCTATCCATAAATCAATAACATATCAGTGCTCCCTCCCAACCTGGGATTAATCTCTTCCTTTTTCAATAAGGAATTCGTCTCCATGAGCCCCATCTTGTTTCTTACGTATGGAAAATTTTCATCTTGGACAAAGGATTTACCAAAATATATGTTATCTGCTCATCTGTGGAGATATATTGGAGAAGAACTTCTCTTTTATAGACTTCATCGTGAAGAATATAATGATTGATCTCAATGTACTTCGGTTTGTCATGGAACACTAGTTTTCTTTGAAGGCTTCATATAGCTTTGATCATTACATTATATCATGGTCGAATTCAACACTTTTGTTTCCTGCTAGCTCATTATATCATGGAAAGACTCAAACTGAAACATATCCAAGTATCACTTCTTTGGTCATTAAGAGATTTTTCCATGGATTAGTAATCCATCATCCCAAACTTCTGAGTAACTATTCTGATACACTATCTTTTCCATAGAATTTTTTTACCACACTTATGTTGTATATGAGATACTTTGCATCAAGTTATTTGAACCCATGCAAGGTATTCTTATATATTCGTACATGGGTCTCTTTCTGGTATAACATTATTTCTCACTTGCTTTATTGGGACGAATAGTTGTTTACATGTAAATTCCAATCCATGGATACTACAAGAGGTATATCTGGTTTACTAGAACAAGTTGTTTTCATAGTCTTCTCCCTTCTTCTGTAAGAACCTTTGAATCTTGCAATGCTTCCATTCATAAGTCTTTTTCAAATTTTCTTACATACACTGTTCTTTATCATAACTTCCATTTATTCTACTCGAATTCTTCTAGTGGGTTCAAACCAAGTTGGCAGTATTTGTGATTCTCAGTATAATAATTGGTTGTTCTGTCTTTTCTTTCTTTCTTGGAATCTTCATGTTCCTCCTTATGTTTATATTTAGCTCTTGGGTCCATAGAGTCTTCTATAGATTCCATTCCTTGAAGATTCCAACTTCTTCCTTTCATCATAGGATCATGGATGTAGATGAAAAACCAAGGATACGTTAAGGCTTCTTTTTGAAAAAGACTTCTTCGAGAGTCAAACTGAACACGTGTTGCTTATCATGGCTATTATTTTCAATGGGAACATGGAAAGATAGTTCATAATCCTTAATGGATCATATCATTTAGAATCATATCCTTCCTAATCCTTGATTCGTGCATGAATGCATGTTCTTCTTTATGAATTTTGTAATTATCTCCCTCCGTCTAAGAGAGTCCACACTTCTGTTTGCATCCTTATTGCCTTCTGCAAAGTGTCACAAGTCTTTTTATAATTTCATCTTGATTCCTGACTTCTTTCTATTTTGACTTCTTCTAGGTCTCTTCAATTTTGATTTTGATTTCATCTTATCTGGCAGTCGCTACTTATATAATAGCTTCCACATGAATTGTTACCAAGGATTGTCAATGTACTTCATCTTTTCATGGGTATTGCTTGACTTAGAGTCATCGTGATAACAATCCTTATCTTGTTATTCTTCCATAGGTATTGTTTCACGTGAGCATCTTATCTTCTAAGAAATAGATATACATGATATGTATAGAAACTATGTAAACATGGTATGTACAAGAACTTTGAATAATATTGTTACCTTGACTTAGAAGAAGAAATCTTGTTTGACTTTCTTTGAGGGTTCCTTTTATTTGGAAATTGTTGCTTTGTGTGTTTCCTTCCTTTTATTTAACTTGGGAAAGTGATCCATATTTTCAAAAATTGAATCATTATATTTTTGACATATCCTTTTCTTCATTTGGTTTCTTCCTTGAGTCAAACTTCTTCTTATTCTTGAATTTCTTGAACTTTGTTGTGAGGTTTGATCATCGTCTTTCCTTTGGAATTTCTCTTTTGCACTAATCCTTGATTCATCTTCTGCACAACAAGTCCAAAGTTATTCAAATGTGGGATACTCCTTTCTTGTGTTCATTCTTGTGGAAAATGCATCACGTGCCTTGGGAAGGCCATTGAGCACTATATTTACCAGTTCCTTTTTTGAAATGATTTCTTCAATAGCTTGTAGTTGATCTCTTAACTGAGAGATTCTTACCAAGTATGATGTTATGTTGTCATCATCATTTGTTTTCATGTCACAAATCTCTTTCTTCAGACTCATTACTTGTCCAAAGTTTTTGACTGAGAAGAGTTTAGTTAGGGCATCGTACATCTTCTTAGATGAGTCAAGATGAGATATGTAAGGTATCAAGTGGTCTTTTACAGAGTCCATTATGATACTCATGGAATTGATGTCATTGTTCTTTAACTTCTCGATAATTATGATTTTTTGAGTTTCCTTCTTCAAACTGTGGTTCCACGATCTTTGCTTTCACGATATCCCACACTTTCTCTTTGGCAAGGATGAGATAAATCCTTGTCTTCCATGGTCTGAATTTAGAAGCCCCTTCTAACTTATTTTTTGACTTCATAGAGTAAGTCATGACTACTTTGACTTGGTCAAACTTTGAATTTGACTTGGTCAACCTTTGAATTTGACCAAAAACTCAAAGTTGACGTCTTAGTGTTATAGCCCTAAAATTCCCTACTCATGCATACATGGCCTTGGCCCTCTTACTTGCATTTTTTTCCAAAGCACTGTTGAGATGCTCTTCTTAAAAAACCATTTTTTAGAATATGTACATGCCCTAAACCATTACATCCCATGTACATACACTTACTTCACCACTACAGCTCATGTACATACGCATTATGCACCATTACAACCCATGTATGATTGAAAAAGTTGCAAGGAATTTGTTGAAATTCACGGGCTATTGGAAGTTTCCCAACTAATCCACCTACTATATCCCGTCACCCAATTGAATAACCTTCCTTTTGGAATATAAAAGGAGGTGTTGTGGTCTCATTTCATAAACAAGCATAAGAACAGTGAAACGCTGCCCAATTTCACTTCCCCTCTTTGCCCAAGATATTGTTGCTTGTTGTGAGATATTGCCTCAACATTCCCTCACCAGCCCCTTCTTCCTCCATTCAACCCATTCCTTTCCATAGAGGTGATTAGAAGGTTGAGAGAAGAATTCCATTCAAGTTTCACTTGGAGCATGGTAAAGAGGAGCCTAGACTAGGTTCTCGGGATGGTGGCTGACACATATTGTAAGGTACAATATTTGTATGATGAATAAAATAATCACATCTTCCTGTCCCAAATGATGGTGTTTTGAGTATTTTTATTGATTTATACTTAACATTTAATATCTAACCCTAACTCATGGATAGAATAACATGATTGTAGTTCTCATTTTTCTATCTTTGGATGCAGGTCAACCTTGGGAGGAAACATGCAGTTAGTGGAAATTCCAAGCTTGAGGAGATCATCTCTAGACATGGGATCAAAGTTATAGTTACCCGATCTCTTCTCTATTCTCTTTCTTTACATTAGTTTTGGTATGTTTGGGGTAGAGTAGAATTGATTGACTTTTAGATGGTTATTCGCTCTATCTACATCTTGAACCCTGGTGTATTTAAAGGGTGGTATTTACCACTAGCAAAACTAGCGACCATATTGGGGATTGCCTCAAGGGTTTTTAGGGGATTTTGGGTTGTTTGATTGGTTTTTTTCCTTTCAATTTTCTTTCAAGTTTTCTAAGTTTTCCAAGGGATTCTGGTCACCTCCAGGGTGCATACCAGTTGTCCCTGCCCTGTAATACTGCCTCATATTTTATTTTTTTGAAGAGATACAGAGGTGTACGTGCCTTATATTGGGTCATCCTGCATACATACGTGCCTTTCTCAGTAAACATCCCACGTACATACGCAGGTTGCTGATGAAACATCCCACGTCTCTCTTTAATGAAATATTTTGAAAAAGAGGGAGTTTTCCTCTTTCGTGATTGAAGTTCACACTTCTTAGGGCTTTCTTGGATCAGTCCAAAGTCTATGTTTACAGCCATAGCCTTGGTATAGATTTCAATTTACTTGTTTTCTTAGTCTTCTTGTGTTCACCCTTAAAAAGGTTTTAAGCAAGTTGTTGAGTTTTAGATCTTCCTTCTTGTTTTCTTATTTGAATACCTGCAATTTGCAGTGGGATAAAGGTATTTTCTATTCTTGTTTCAATCTTCTTTTTTTCCTTTTTATTTTCTTTGAAAAAAGAAAAATATTTATTTTAGTTTTTCTCTTTAAAGCATCTCCAAAAAAAAAAAAAAAAAGATTTTCATTTCAGTTTGGTAAAGTAGTTAGAGTAGGTTATTTGCAAAAAGGAAAAAGAGTCTTTATTTCAAGTTCTTCTTTATTTCTTGAAACATAAGTAGCTTGTAATCAAACGAAATCAAGTTTTAGGTTTTCCTTACAAAGATCTTGAAAAAATAGTTAAGAAAAGTTAAGTTACAAAGAGTTTGTTATAAATCTTTGCCTTTGAATTCGAAGTAATTTTGCTTTCAAGTGATTTAATTTTCTCCTCTTTTTTGTCTCTTCATAACACCATTAGTTTCACTACCGTACATTGTTAGTAAATCAATCTTTTAAAACGAACTCTTAATCTAAAATACACTAGAGTTTTTGTTTGTAGGGTCAAAAAACTAGTTTAGGGTTTTAGGGCCTTGAATTAGGTTGGAGAGGAAACTCTTCAAGGCCATTAAATCAAACATTGGAGTCTGAGTTAGGGAGTGTTTAAGTACAGTGTCGTAAAAATTCTCTAGGACCCCCCTCTAACACAGGGGACAAACATGTGGTCACGCGAGGAAAGGAAGTGGATATAACCCCTCCAAAACTGGACTGAACGTAGTGGGGAACGCATATTGAGGGTCTGTCTCGGGAATAATACTGACTACATTTTTCTATGGAGCTTTGTGGACCTTGAATTCATTTGATATCCTCTGTTTTCCTCCATACCATTTGATTTTGATAGCCTTGATAGGATTTGGACTTGTTATGCTACTCGTTGTGATCCACCTGACTATCGACTGTACCCGCCTGGTGACTGACTGCGAGATGGCAACTTAGTTGCCCATATTCTAGGGACTTACATGAGTGACTGCGGGGGTATACTGTGGTACTTGCCAAAGACATCAGATTGTGCTTCACAGAGTATACTCAGAGGATTATTCCATGTTCGAGTTGCACTTACACCGATTAGTTTCTCTAGTTTCGATTGGCGTAACTTTCCTTCCTACTAGATTTTCGACCGCTTGATTTGTCTTTAGGAAATTTTTAGTGTGTTCTTGGTGTTTAAACTCTAGTTAATCCTTACTATGTTAGTTGATCATTTCACAAGGTGTAAGATCAAGAACTTCATCGGTCGTGAAGGATTTTGGGCCTGTCGTCGGTTACACTGGAGCCACCTCTGCCATCGTTACAACGAAGACTTGAAAAACAAGGGTTGTTTGAAGCAACCAAGACACAAGGAACTGTGCCCGAGCCTTCTCCGCGAGGAGACTATTCGACTCCGGAGGAACCTATCATTTGCGACCTTGAGGAAGAGGCTCTCAAGCTAGCCAACCCTCTGATTATTGACTTGTCGACGTCGATATTGATTCAAGTTGTCCCTCCTGAGGTGACACCTTTTGAGCGCCAGATAGTCCTACAAGAGGAAATGGAAGCGAATGTTACTACTTCATCTGTGAGTCCTCGTACTCTCCTTACGACTACTACCATAGGGGGCATCCTACCTCCTCTCCCACCTTTGTCAATTTAGACCACAGTGGTCTCAACTCCCTCTACTTAGGCTAGTGGTCCGATACCATTATCAGCATCGACCACTGCTCCATTTACTCAAAGTGAAATGGGCCCTCCATTCTCATATGGGATGCTCGACTTTGATTAAAAATTGGTTCTTACCTACTCCACCTTACAGACCATGGGTCTGGGGGAAGAGAGCTAAAATTCTCCCATGCAAGGGTCAACCTGGGGCGCTTCATTCCCATTTAATGTTATCCCTTACGGTGGGGGTCATATGCCTCCTCTGTACCCCTCGCTCGGTGGTGCTTTCCAGCAACTAATCAGGATGAATGCTAATTATCTTGTTTAGAGCAAGAATTTTAGGATCTTCTTATTATACAACATCAATGGGATCTATGTCATTCTCTTTGTTCGACGCATTTAGGAACAACAATTTTTCTTCGACTATTGTATCGGTTGGGGGAAACCCTGGTTTTGGGAAACAAAACCTCGTGCAGGGTACTATTCCTTCATAGGGAGCGATGACTGGAGTTTTATCTCCTCAGGGTTTTTGGAATCCTTGGCAAGGATAAGTTCCCTTGCAAGGGATTTCGGTCAAGGGAAACCTCTTCCATGCTCAATGGAACCCCGAGCAGGGCTCCGTACCCATGCCCATCAAATTAGCTAGTGGCATCCCCTTCCAAAATCCTTGGAACACAATGCAGAAATAAATTCCCACACAAGTTATGTCGTCCAATTACGAGAGTTAGCCGATGATACCCCAATAGAAAAAATTTTATTATGTTGGTCAAGGCCATGGTTTTTACCAGAACTTTGGCCAACATTCCAACTTTTCCTGGAAAACTGGTGCCTGTCAAACTCCAGGACCCTCTTTTCCTGTAAATAGTACAAAACCTAATCTACCATTTCCAAAAACACTACATCTACGAGATTTTTCAATATTACTGAATGACCCAATTATTCACGATCCGCATTGGCCCCCCATGCCGACTAAGATTCCCTTAGATATTCTGAAATTTGAAGGCAAGCCTGGTGAGGATCCAAGTGATCATGTGACAACTTTCCATTTATGGTTCTCATCAAACTCACTGAGGGATGAATCCATATAGTTGTGCCTTTTTCAACTCACTCTTATAGGGGGTGTCGTGAAATGGTATATTGAGCTCGACCACTTGAGGTACTCTTACTTCAACGACTTGGCGATGGTCTTCTTGAACCATTTCCAGTTACCTGTGAGATACGATGCTGGCACCAAATTACTGGACAAATTTTAGCAAACCAAGGACAACCATATCTCTGATCATATCCGAGAATGTTGACATCGAAAGAGATTAATTAAGGTCCAAGTCCCTTCTTCTTTCTTCCTGGAGTGGTTCTTCAAGTCTTTGGTGCCTTGCATATCCAAGGATGTAGTGACTTCCAGAGTGTTTTCAGAGGAGGAGGCAATTATGAGAGAACAACAACTTGAACTGATATACTCACAGTCCGACATGCTCTATGAGGATTTTCTAGATGCACCATGTTCTATTCTCAATAAGGCCAATAAAAATTATAGACCCTATGTCGATGCTATTGTGGGATCATCTCAAAACAAGTCCACGGACCTATTCTTGAATTAGTTGCAATAACTATCGATACAAAAAACTATGTCTATCCAGACTCTAAGTTCAATTTTCCCCCCTACCCAGACGTTAGACATACACAGTGTGTAGTTGACGAACCCTAAGGCCAACCAATAGCCTGAGGGAAAGAAGAAACAACAGAACAAGAAGGGTGAAGGGGACAAAAAGGATACCAACAATGATGGCAGGGGAAAAAGGGATAAGAGGAAGTTGAATTATCTGTGTAATCTTTGCTTGAAAGACCACCCAACTCATTTGTGCCCTTGGATTGTAGAAGCTTAGAATCTATTGGTGTAACAAAAACTTGTTGTGCTGACAAACCCATTTCCACATGGGAAAAACATGGCTCAAGCTTCAACATCCTCGAGCGCGGAAGGTGGAATTCAGGGAACCCCCGTGCTACTAATAATAACCTGGTCATGAATATTTACATGATGAATTCCGAGGCTAATATAGCGACCAATCCCTAAGATTACAAAATATCAGAATCTTCCAAAAAGGGAAAAGAATCCAAAAACCCACCAACTCCTCTCTAGATTGAGAAGATGGTGGGAGAAATGATGAATCACATCCTAAAAGGCGCGTTTAAAAAGGATTCTCATAATACAAATGTGAGGGCCTCTCAGAACTAATCCATTGTTGAATATTTGGCACAAACCCCTTACGCGATGTCTCCTTTGGAATTCCTTGAGAGTTTCCCTTCACAGAGAAAATTTTTTTTATTCTCCTTGGGATCGACAAAGAATTGTAACTCGGGAGTGATCATTTTTTATCCAACAGACTTGAAACCTTGTCTTGCTTACCACATTATCTTTTAGATAGTAGTGGCTTACACCATGGAATATTTTACTCAGAACATTTTCTATACAGTGGTTGATGAGGGTGCCTCAACTTGTGTGATGTCCTTGGCATGTTGGAAGGCCATTGGCCAACCCGGTTTGTCTTCGTTGCTTAAGTTTCTTATGGCGTTTGACGATCGATTATTCAGATGACATGGAATCATTCCTTCTTTCCCCATGCAATTGGGAGGAAAAACCATGTGTTTCGAACTTGAAGTGGTCAATGCACCCCTCAACTACAACCTGTTGTTAGGAAGGATTTGGACTTATGTGATGCATGTAGTGGTTGCTACCATTTTTTGGGTCTTGTGTTTTCTGCACGAGGGATGTATTGTGACCATTAACCAGTTGTCTTTCTCCCATCCTAACCCTTCATCAGGGGCTTCCATGGTCCCGATAGTTGATAATCTGCAGCCCAACATTGTCAACTTAGGTGCTGGTTTGTTTCCATTTTTTATGGGAAATTTTGATTACTTGCCTCCTTCTGGTGATGTCAATCTTATACCGGTTGTTCCTGAAAAACCTAGGGATACAATTGTACAAGTGTCATCATTTTGAACGAGCAACTTTAATGATCTATGGACTCTACCTTCACCATTAACCTCGATGGAAGGGATAGGGCATCCTAGCATGGCTATGCCTTTGTCTGCAGCTGAGGTTGCATACAACATTGTCCAGCAAACTTCGTCCAACCCCAATCCAACTCCCCCACAGGATTTAGATCTAGTCTTTGAGCCTATTTGGGATCAATGTTTTCTTGCCACTCAATATCCTTTAAAACTAGTCTTTCCCTCCGACGAGGTGATTCTTGAGGAATTGACTGGTCCCGATAGACCTTGGGATGATCTTCATCATAGATCTTACTTCCTTCTTGAGTTAAGGAGAATAAAGGTAGAAGTAGAAAAACTGCTCAAACATGATTTTATCTACCTTTTACAGTTGATGGAATGGGTGTCAAACCTGATTCCGATTAACAAGAAACAAGGTACGATTCACATGTGCATGGACTTCCGTGATTTGAATCAGACCTATTTGAAAGATAATTTTCCCACCTTGTTCATTGATCAGATTGTCTATGAATGCGAAGTTTGCGAGGTATTTTCATTCATGGATGGTTTCTCGGGATATAATCAGATTCAGATCAAACTTGAGGACCAACATAAAACAACTTTTATTTGTCCTCGGGGCATGTTCACGTATCGTAAGATGTCTTTTAGCCTGAAGAATGTTGCAGCCACTTTTTAGAGGGCCATGTAATTTTATTTTCACGACCTTAGAAATATATTTGAGGCATATCGTGATGATCTAGCATCAGACTCTCTCAAGAGATATGATCATCCAACTCATCTTCGACTAATCTTTGAAGGATGTTTCTACTATAGGATTTGCTTGAATCCCAACAAGTGCAGTTTCTTCATGACATGAGGTCATCTCTTAGGTTTTATTGTTTCGACAACAGAGATCATGGTCAATCCTCTCAAGGTGCAGGCGATAGTTCAATTTCTTTCCCCTTGCACGATACCCCAGCTTCAGAGCTTATAGGGGAAAGAGAAATTTCTTCAGCATTTTGTAACGAATTATGTCGATATCACTAAAGGGTTTATGCGTATATTGAAAAATGGAGTCCCATTTTGTTGGGATGAAGCTACTCAATTCTCTTTTGAAGCATTGAAATGCGCCCTGACGTCTTCTCCTCTGCTCCGGCCTCCCAATTATAGCAAAGATTTCTTATTGTATTTGGCTACTTTAGAAATGAACATCGGCATGGTCTTGGTTCAAGAAGATGATATGCTCGAAGACCATGTTATATATTATTGTATTCGAGTCCTGGTTGGGTCGGAACTCAACTATTCTCACATTGAGAAACTTTCTTTGGTAGCGTTTCATGCTGGCCAACGATTCCGTCATTACATTTTGCTTCACAAGACCACTTTCATTGTCATTTTGAACCCTTTCCTATATGTGTTAACACAATGGGTCATTGGAGGAAAGATCAATATATGGATTTTAATCCTCCAGGAATTTGACTTGGATTTTGTTTCCGCAAAATCCAAAAATTCATTGGTCTTTGTCGAACTTATTTCAGAACTTCTGGTCGAATCTAGTGATACCACTCCTGGAGAATCGCCTATCAAAGGAGATATTTTTTTGATCACATCTCCAGACCCCTGGTATGGAGATATACTATTCTATCTCCAAAATTTGAAGTTCCCTACTTCTTCTTCCCGTGATGAGCATCGACGAATTCTCCATCAGGCACGAAACTATCTTATATTCGATGACACTTTGTATCATCGAGGTGTAGATTTCATTCTTCTCTAGTTCCTTATTTATGAAGAAGAAGAGGTCGTTTTCAACGACTGTCACACTGGAGCATGTGGTCTTCATTTGTTTGGGTTGGAAACAACCCAAAATATTCTACGTGTAGGTTACTTATGGCCCTCGTTAATCAAGGATTGTGTTGCGGTGGTCAAGAAGTGCCACCGGTGTCAGATCGTCTATCAGAAGATGCGGTCACATACTTCTCCCATGTTTCCTGTCATTGTTGTTGGTACTTTCACCAAGTGGGGGATTAATTTCAGTACATGTCATTTGAATTCAACCAAGGGACATTGTTACATCATCGTAGTAGTAGACTATTTTCATTGACCAAAAAAAATGATGGAGAAACAAAAAAAAAATATCATTTTTAATCAGATAGTAGCAAGGTTCGACATACACAAGGATATTTTCACTGACCATGGAAGTCACATCCAAAAAAAAATAATGACTGAGTTAACATCGAATCTTGGGTTTAGGAAAGAACATTCGTCACCTTATTACCTACAAGAGAATGGTTAGGTTGAAGCTGTGATTAAGTCCCTCAAGACTATTCTTTAGAGGACGATCAATTATGCCAAGCCAAATTAGAATTTGATTTTGTACACAACATTGTGGGCCTACCAAACGTCTGTGACGATTTCCACCGGTTTCCAACCTTTTCAACTCGTATATAGGCTGGAATCAGTCTTACCTATTGAGTTTCATATCCCTTCCTTAAAGTTGGTAGTGGAATTACTATTAGACACTTCATCGCTTAAGGAATGTCTACTATATCTCGAGAAAATTGATGAGCAACGTCATGATTGTTAAGTTCCTAACCCGCACATAGGTAGATCAATGTATTTGGATGTAATAAAGGTCAATATTAAAAAGACCGTTCAATAAAATAGAATAAGGCGGATGTAAGAAGACCTAATAGAAGCTTTCGCTTCTAGAAGGATCTTCCTCTAGATGCTTCTCTTAATAGACATAGTTAGTATAAATAAGGGTCGAGGGTATGAAGAACCCTAGCTTGGATATTATTGTAACAAAGCGCTGCTCGACTGGAGGTTGCCCCCTCGAAGAGGCCTGTGAACATTGCTATCTGATTCAAAGTGCTATTTCTGTTTCTATTTTCGTATATCATTTCTGTGTATTGTAAAGATTATGCTGGATATTTTACTATTATTCTGTCATTTCTAGCATTTCATTTCTGTTCTGTATATTTTATATATCTGGTATCTTGCAAGTGGTATCAGAGCACTTTCCTTGGTAGAAATTGTGGGTATTTTTTTTTCCAGGGTAGAGACGTATTTCAGCGTCTTTAAGCCACAGAGATCTGTCGTTATGCGCATAAACCCGCAGTTGAGGGATTCATACACGAAGGAAATACAAGTGGTTCTTAAGTGCACATCTGTTGGCCACCCTTGTAACCCCTGTTGGTACCCCTTCAAGTGGTAGCGCATCAGACAGCACCTGTGTATGGACCGACCTAGATTTCCTGAAGCCCTCTGTAGATAAACCTATCGGCCGCCGGACTACTATAGTGTCACCGAGAACAGCACTCGGGAAGATACTCTCTAGTACCTGGGTAGTCGGGTAGTACAGCTAAGGGTATGGTCTATCCTCCTTAGTTAGTGCCCTGAGATATTGGGCCGAGTACTACTGTTGGACCCCGCACATATATCAGAGAGCTATAGCACAAGGCAAACCCTTGTATGTAGAACCCTTGAATACCTAACCCTCGGGGAACATAAACAACAATATAAACAAATTAAACCGGTGAGATCTATTAACCCACATCTGTATTCGGGTTGCTAAGTAAATACTCTCTGGTTCATAATTTGGGGATTTCAGCACTGCAACATTCTTCAGACCAAAGCATAACCCCGCAGCTATAAAAAAAAAATAAAAAAAAATCTGGAAACTTTTTCACCATTATTTGAGACCTATTCCATTAGACTCATCTCTTCGCCCTCATCACTTTCCTCCATATCATTTTTCTACCAAAATTTCTGACCCCGCCCGCACCCTTGTTAGTTCACCTATTTTTTTCACCATTATTTGAGACCTATTCCATTAGATTCATCTATTTTCCCTTATCACTTTTACCCATATCATTTTTCTGCAAAAATTTCTGACCCCGCCCGCTCCCTTTTCAGTTCACCCGTCATCATGGCCCATACCCGTAACCAAGAACTAAAGTCTCGCTTCAACACCCTGCAATCCGGTTTACTTGAGACCCAACAAGAAGTGCAACAACTCAGTGCTACTATTGCCTTCCGTGATGCCTCCATGAATGCATCTGTCCATGTAGCCATGCAGTCCGCAATGGAGGAAGTAAAAAATGAACTTGAATTTGTCGTTGTAGCACTCTGCACCAAACTCAAAATCCCTCTCGATGATGATG
>CBVK0100247454.1:0-11563 GCA_900067695.1 Picea abies | reverse complement strand
TCCAGGGGGGTTCCTTTTTCATATAACCTTGTTGAGCCCGAAAAAGTGATAAAAGTATGCTCGATCATGTTCTCATGTATTTACGAGTGCAAGAACAGACAAAAACGACGCTCGAGGTTTTATATAAAAACCAAAAACACACGATGGAAAAAGAAAAACTATGTCCATATCCCGATACTTGACCATCAACACACCTGCAAAAGTTATACTCAAAAATGACATTAGGGATTAGGGTTTCATCAATAAATAATCATAAAAACCAAATGGTATAGTAAAAGTAAATAAAAGGAGTAAATACTCTTTTTACCACATCATTTTTACATTTCCACTATTGAGCTCAAAAACCCCTCTTTTACCCTCCAACTTTGGCGTCAGATTGCAGGAGCTACGAGATACCATTCAGCGAGTCGTCTGCGACAGTTAGGTAGGCTCTTCATCCTTAACACTTTCATGGTTTAATTTTGTAATTTCATTGGTTAAATTTTCATTTTTAATTTGATTTTTCAAATCCTACATGCGCGCTGCCATTCTCGCAGGCAGGCTATACGGGGCCTGCGAGAATGAGGCATTCTCGCAGGTGAGCCTAAGGCCACCTGTGAGGTTCTCGCACTGTGCACACAGGGCACTTGCAAGAACCGCAAAGCTCAATTTTTTTTTTTAAATTTAGCCAATGAAAAAGAATGGATTCATGAAAATAGTTGCTAATCTTCTTGTTGTGTCTCTTATGCAGATAATTGGCCATAAACATGGTGCTTGAATGACGCAAAAGGAAACATGAAGAAGACAATGCAATGGCCGAAAATCATCCTCCTAATATAGCTTCTTTGAGAGACTGTGGGCTCTTGAAGTACTTTCGCATCCCGGGCATGAGGGCCCAAGTCAGACTATTAGACTATCTAGTGCGTATGTGGGACCCTGATCAGCAGGTGTTTCATGTGGGGGCCCACACACTGTCCTTATACATTGAGGACATTTACTTTTTGACTGGATTGTCCCAGCGTGGGTACTATGTTAGCCTGACCAGTAGCAGAGGTGGTGGGCTACAGATGAGTGAGTATTGTCATATACACTGCGTTCTCGAGGCTGAGAGAAAGAAAGGAAAAGTAGCTATTTGGGGGGTATGAGATTTGACCCTCCATACTATCCTATTCACCATAGCTCAAATGGCTGGGAGTTCTTCTCCTCACATGGCGTTACAGAGTTACTTCCAATATGATATCGAGTGTACTGAGCCTCGGGTGTTCAACTGGGCAGATGTTGTGCTTCGCAGTATCAAAAAGAAATTGACTAAATGCAGACGCGGTAACCTGAAGCAATTCGGGTATGGATATTTGTTGGTGTCCTTCTTCCTTGAGAGGGTTCCCGTACTGATACTGCAAGTTGAGTGGAACATACTAGGTCCCAGGGATCCAAGGATGTTGAGATGGTGTCAGCTCATGGCTCGGCACGTAGAAGGACCGATCATCAAGTACGATGATACTTTCTTTGACTGGCTTCAAACCCAGATGTTGATGGTCGATGACTACGCTTATGCCGGTTTGGATTTCTGAGGAGATCCAGACTTAGCACTGCTAGAGGATACTCAGTGGGGTGACCTTGGTAAGAAGTACATGCATTTTTCTCTTTTTAAATGTTTTGTGAATTTTTTATCATATTCAAATGTTTTTGTTTTATATGTTCATCCGAAGACTAAAAAAAAATCGTTTGTTGATAACACAGATGTTGGACCTTACAGACCTCCCGACACTTCTCCCATCCAGTGGCGAGGAGAGGTAGCGACAGGACCACAGTATGCTAAGGATTATCAAATGGTGGAACAGAATCTAGAGGGCCTGACTGCAGACATTCCAGACATGACTCTGGAAGAGGTTCAACGACGTGATCAACATCATACTGTAGGGGTATCAACATCTATGAGTTGACTGTTCCGTAGGGTTGCTAGGGCAGTCGTGTGTTACCGTGAAAGTCATCCATGAAGTCACTTTGTAGAAGCTATGAGCTTCAGTTTTTGACATTTTGGTCTTCGGATAAACTTTTTGTAAAAAACTCTTTTGATCGTTATATATACAGACGGCTTCTACCGGTTTACTTAATTTATAAATGATTCAAATGTTTGTCCAATACATAATTAGCCAATGCATCTGTTAATGTATTTAGACATCTAGGAATATGTTGATATTCAATGTGATCAAAATAACGTTTCAAGAGGCGAATTCGCAAATACACCCATAACAAAGTAGGACTTCGAATAAAGTAGATATTACTTAACTGTAGTACTACAAGCTGCGAGTCAAGTCGCACAACCAAATGACGAATTCCGAGCAAGATATCATCAACCAATGATTCAATAACGACGCTATACTCTGTAATGTTGTTTCTCGCATGGCCGAGGCACACACCTCGTAAAGATACAAGTTCGTTTGTTGGGGCATAGATTGCCCATGCAGCGGAAGCAAGGTTCTGAGTACTACAACTAGCACCATCAACGAAGCCAATATAGGGTAGCGAAGACTCCGACATCTGGAAATCAAACACAATGTCACATAAGGGCAGAGACCAGATAACAACAAAAGAAACTAAAGTAACACACTAAAAGTATGACACATTAAAATACAAATACTTGTGCACAGATGATTTATGCATAGTACTTCTTCAAGTACAACCCATTCCTGGGTTCACTCAAAGGGATACCATCATAATCTACCAACTCATAAGCTCCTTTTTCCAAAACTCGTCGAACGATATAAGGACCTCGCCACATGGGTTCAAATTTCCCAGCTCCTAAAACATCTCGATCCTGTTCATAGAGAAGAACAAGATCACCTTCAGAGAAAATGCGAGGCTTGACATGCTTGTCATATTGGGCCTTGACACGTTTCTTCTAGGCTTCTATTACTAGAGTGGCGTCACGTCGAGTTTCGTCTAATCGCATAAGATATAATAGACATTCTTCTTCAGCAGAAGTGTTGGGTAGGAGTTCAACAGCTAGCTTCAAAGAGGGTATCTCGCATTTGATAGGAAGAATGGATTCCACACCATAGGCTAATTGAAAAGGCGTAAACCCAGTAGCAGACTTGACAGATGTCCGGTACGCCCACAATTCCAAAAACAACATTGTGTGCCAACTTGTTTTATGAATCCCTATCATTCATCGAAGCATAGTTATGAGAACTATGTTGATTGCTTCGACCTGGCTGTTGGCTTGTGGATAATAGGGTGTTGAGTTATCATGATGAAGACCCAACTTCTTCGTAAGTTCGGACATCATAAAATTCCTAAAGTGGCTACCGTGATCAGTGACGATAGCTTGGGGAACACTAAAATGAGCTATGACGTGGTTAAAAAGAAACAAGGCTGCGGTCTTTCCAGTGTTGTCAAATGTCGACATCACCTCGACCCATTTTGTAAAGTAATCAATGGCTACAATGATGTAACCATGCCCCCCGGCCAAGTGAGGGTGACATGTCATGAAATCGATGCCCCATTTCGCAAAAGGACCAACTGAGACCACAGGGTGAAGAGGGGCAGGATGTGACCGAATTTTCTGATTGTAGGTCTGCCAGGCATGGCATTTCTGAATGGTGGTGATGCAGTCGTTAAACAAAGAAGGCCAAAAATACCCTACGCGTAAGATCTTTTAGGCAGTAGCATACCTAGACATATGACCACCACATGCTTTGGAATGGCAGTCATTCAGAGCTTTCTCGGCTTCGTCGAACGTTAGAAAACGTTGAAAAACAGAGTCAATCCCCCAACGATAAAGAGTATCCCCGAGGATAATGTATTGATGAGCTTGATAGCGTATGCGACGTCATTCAGTACTGGACAAAGTAGGCCGGAAAGTTAGGTTTTGGAGATATATAATGATATCCCCATACCAAAGATCGTCAGTGCTAATAAGGAAAAGAGATTCATCGGGTAATGAATCAACTGTTACATTTTCTGTTGCAGAGTGAGGAAAATCGCATATCAACTCAGCAAAAACTAAGGATTTCTTGGACTTGGTGCGGTTGAATTCTAAGTCAAACTCCTGGAGTATCACAATCCATTTGGAGTATTTCCCCCCTAGCAATTGACATGTCAAAATATGTTGCATAGGGTTGCAATGAGAAATCACCGTAGTCTTGCGTGAGAGGATATAGTGCCGGAAGCGTTGGACGGATTGAACGGCAACCAAGGCCAGTTTTTCAACATGTTGATACTTGATTTCAATTGGTGTGAGACTTTGACTCAAGTAGTAAATAACATGTTCGTCATGCGCATCATCCTCTTGGACGAGAACCATGCCAATAGTGTACTCCGAGGCAGCAAGATAAAGGAAATAATCGCGACTGTAATCGAGAGATAAGAGAAGCGGAGCTCGCGTTAGGGACAACTTTAAAGCTTAAAAAGCATTGTTGGAAATGGTATCCCAGACGAATTTTGAATCTTTCTTTAGTAGCCACGTAAAACCACAAGTGATCTCAACGTAATTAGGGATAAAACGACGAAGAAAGTTTGCTTTCCCCTGCAAACTTTGCAACTGGTGAAGTGTAGAAGGAGGAGGGAGATTAAGGATCGCCTCAACCTTCAAAGGATCCACCTGAATCCCTTGACGTGAAATGATAAAACCTAGAAGACGGTCGGATTCTATGCAAAAAACACACTTATGAGGATTTAAATGTATACGATAGAACCGACAGCGAATGAAAATGGCTCAGAGGTGGGTAGGGTGATCGACTCTGCGCATAGAATGAGCGGGTAAATCGTCCAAATAGGGTTGAACGATGTGATTGATATCATGAAAAGCCTAAGACATAGCACGTTGAAACGTCCCGCCAGCATTCTTGAGATCGAAAGGAAGTTTTCTATAGGAAAAAGTACCCCAAGGACAAATAAAGGAAGTCTTATGTTGATCCTCGGGAGCAATGTTAATTTGATTATATCCGGAGAAACCATCCATGAGAGAGAAGATTTCACTTCCGGCGTAGTCATCGACAATCTGATCGACGAAAGGGATAGGAAAGTTGTCATTGGGACAAGCCTTGTTGATATCCCTATAATCAACACATACACGAATAGTGCCTCCTTTCTTGTCAATTGGGACAAGATTGGAAACCCAGTCTGTAAGAGCCATCGGATAAATAAAGCCGGCTTTTAGAATTTTCTCGACTTCTAGCTTTATAGCAGCCGTTTTACGTGGGTGAACGGGACGAAGGCATTGCCAGGCAGATTTAGCTTTAGGGTATGTCTTTATCTCATGTACACCAATTGTAGGGTCGATACCTGGCATCTCTTCGTAGCTCCAGGCGAAGATTTCACGAAATTCTTTGAAAAGAGACGTATAGGTGACGATTTCTTCAGAAGAACACGAAGCTCCAATATGGACATTTTCGACAATCCCAAGTTTGATGGATATGTCAATGGGAATTGTGGGCAAGATATTACTTAAGTTCCCTTCAGCAAACACATCGTGTGTAGTCGTGGGAACCGTCGAAATGACAACAACGGTCGACGGAGTCGAAATCCGTTGGTAGTTCTCACGAGTATGTTGCTCCAGAAAAAGTATGGAATGATGATGCCCATCATCCCAAGGGATGTCCTCCATGACGGACATGATCATCTCGTCAGTGGGAAAAATAACACGAAAAGGATCGGGAGACAACTCATCAAGAGAGGGGCTAGAAGGTGTTGTCGATTGAATGACCTGATAGGCAGATTCGACCGAACTTAATGGCATTGTGTCGTTGAAATGAAGATGATCTCCAGGGTCAGGGACAATCTAGGGGTCATGAGATGCAGGAAGTTCGTGACGCACGATGGAGATCATGTTGATAGAAGCAACTGACGAGCGTGGAACATCGGGTGGTGGAATGGGAAAAGTACCCATTAACGAGGAGTCCTTTAAAATGCCTACACCGACATTCTCATAACCCAGTGGGGTTTTAGCAATAAATGACACATTTCCAGTATGGGTATTAGAATTGAAGAAGGCAAGTTGGTCAATGGTAACAACCTTTCCTTAATTAGGGAAACGTACTACACGGAAAAGTGTTGACACAACGGCACGCATGGAATCGATCCAGTTGCGGCCAAGTAGAAGATTATAATCAAGGGGAGCATCAAAGACTTCCACTTCGACTTGGACCGTTTTACCTTCTAACGTGATGGGCAATGAAGGAAGAACAGCGTAGGGCTTAAAACCAGAGCCATTGAAGGCTTTAAGAGTGTTCTGGGATTCATTCAAAGGAGGAGAGCCAATGGCTTTCCAACAATAAAGAGGCATAACACATGTCGAGGCACCCTTGTCGATAACAGTTCGGCAAATGTTTTTGTTTGAGACAACCACTTGTATTTGAAATGCGAGTTGAGGGGGTAACCTTGGAATGTGATCTTCCAATTCAAAGACTATCAAATTCGTATCTGTCGGGTCAATTCCACCTATATCTTTCAATAGTGCCTTCCATTGTGCAGGACAAGACTGAAGGACTTCAAGGGTTGACATCACAGAAGGTGCCTGGGCCAGATCTTCAACAATGTTGTAGTTCTGGGCAGCACAAGCGTGAGGATTGAAAGCCGATTTCCAAACGACTCCCTTTGGGGGGGGTCGCAGAACTATGTCGAGGCTCATTCATTCGAGATGAAGAGGACCGTTAGTAGGTGGAGTCACAGGAGAGCATTGGACCAATGAAGGAGGTAAATCATCAACCTTCTCCTTAGATGGAGAATAATCTTTGGCTCGAGTAGTGAGTGCAATGTTGTTCTTCTTAGAATCACCAGTACACATCAAAACATATGATGTCGTAGAAGAGGAGGGTTGGTTGTGAATGACCAGCTGAGCCTGTTGTTGAGACGGGAAGGGTTGGGACAAGACTGTCGGTGTAGGTGGTTTTGGAGCTCCTTGAAGGAACTTAGTGACCTCGGCACGTCGTGAACAATCCTTCATGTAGTGATCATCACCACAGATAAGGCAAGGGTATCGTGGCTTGCGTTTATCCCAATCATCAACAGGAGTGGTTTTATTTTGCTCTGCTTGATTATTATTTTTTCCCTCCTTATTCTTACCTCTCCCCTTTTTAGATCTGTTTTTACCGGCTGGGGTAGATTGGACAGCATTTACCTCAAAAGTCTTGCTGGTGGGAGTGGTAGGAGACGGAGCATATTGAACATTAGAAGAAGCATATTTAGGGGTTATGCTTGAAACGGAATGTGATTGGGTTTGGGCAGTACCAATCACACCATCAGCTGCATGCGAGGTAGCAGAAGTAGTTGAAGTAATGGAAGTATTAGGACGAGGTGAAACAGGCAATAAATCATAAAGGGTCCCCGTTTGCGAATAAACGAGATTAAGATATTGAGCACAACTTATAGCTTGCTCTTCCATGACAATGCCACCCATGGAAATGTCCTTACCAATTTCGTTCACAAATGATTTTGTAAACCATTATGCCAGTAACTGATCAGGAAGCTCAAGTTTAATGAGATGTCATCTCCTTCGCCACTCATGGATATGATCAGATATATGAGTGCCTTTAGTCTATTTGAAGGAAGTCAAAATCTCAGTCCCAGTATCATAACGGATCGATAACTGGTAATGCGTAAGGAAATCCATAGCTAGGGTGTTGAAATCAGAGAAGAAACCTCGTGGCAATTCAATATACCACTTCACAGCAGAACTGGTAAGGGTTCGTTGAAAAAGATGTAAACGAATAGAGTCATCCATCAATGAGTTGGATGAACACCATAGGTGAAAATTCATAACGTGATTGTTTGAGTCCTCTCCCACTTTGTCGTCGAATTTAGGAATGTCCGATGGAAGCTTGGCTGGAATAAAAGGCCATTGGGGAGAGTGACGAATAGGATCATTTAAAATTTGTGACAAATTCAGCAAATCCAAAGTAGCAAGAAAATGTAACTATCGATTCACCTGCGAGTACTGGTGGCTTTGGGGTGGAAGCCCTATCGGAAAACCAGTAGGACCGTAAGCGGTCTGCGCATAATGGGAAGACCCAGGCAGATTCGGTGGTGGTTGGAGAGTATAGTAGCTCTAGGGATTGTAACCTTGAGTGGGGACATGAGTTTGAGCATTTGGACCCCAAATAGGATTGGGTATACCTGGATATGGTTGGCCTATAGTAGGGATAGGCAACTGCTGCCCCCTAGTCGTTTGAGGAGGATTTTGTATCATCTGATTCCAATACTGGGCCAAAGAGGGAGGTATATTTTGTCCAAAAGGTGGGGTTGGTCCCCCTATTGTAGGTGGTGTTCCAACCGGAAGTTGTGTCCCAATCGAAGGTTTTGTAGTAATTGGAACATGTCCGGTAAGAGGAAGTTGAATCGTACCACCTTGTCCACCAACGGGAATCTGCAAGTTTGGTGTAATGGACGGGATAGTGCCACTAGGATTAGGATTGCCAGTGGAAGATAAGAAAGGTCTTCCAGAAGGAAATTGAGGGAGTGTCGGAATAAAACTAGGAATAGGGTGCCCAGGAAAAGAAGGACCACCTAGAGAACAAGATGGGGTTTGCGGAGGTGTTGGAATAAAAGAATTCAATGCATGGTATCCGGGTGGTAGTGTCAGAGTGACATTGGGCATTTGCTGCGTGTTTATAGGAGCAAGACCAGCCACAGTAAACCCGGTTGGGACACTCGTAGTATTTGTGAGATGGGCCATTTCAACAGGGACAGTAAAGTGATAAGTGGTAGTCAACGGTACAGTCTCTGTCTCAGAAAACATCGGAGGGTTGATTTCGGAGACCACAGGCAAACCAGAACCAAAAAGGTCCCTTCGGAAAACACCTGTAGACCAAAAAGGATCTTGGCCTTCTATGTCGAGAAAAGGTCCAACGGGTGATCCAAAAGATGTAACAACTAATTCTCCGGAAGAATTCAGTCGCATAAATGGTCGCTCAAAACTAGGGTGAAGTCGAAAGTCCTCTCGAGTATTGGTAATTCGGAAAGGTTTTAGAGAGTCACTTCATTCCACTTGTGGTGTGGTGACAACTGTGGCTTCACTTTTCCGAGGAGATCCCTTAGGTGTACCTGTAGGCAAGGGTTGAGAACCATCCAGATGCTCTGGAGATAAACCCTGCATTCTACGTGAACGATGTGGGCGAGCTATTGTAAACGAGTAACAAACTTCATGAAGAAAATCCTATGGTCAACTTCGAGAAATAGAAAACACGCGCTAGTAAACAAAATCTAGGAAGCAATCGCCAGGCAAACAAGACCTTCGAATTTCGAAGCCACTAGTTGGTGATGAAATCCAACGTCGCAACAACGAGAAGAGAAGGGGCGGGGCTAGGGTGGAAAAGTTACGCTGATGACCTGCTTAACAGACTTACACCCTGGTGCAAGCTCCCACACATAACCGTGGGTATACCCTCCAAGGAGCTCAAGTGAGTTTGGTCAACGTCAATTCCAGGTATCGTGAAGACTTTCCCCTCCACAGTCACCTTGGGTAAGAACCTAGAATGATAGGCTGCTAAGGTCACCACCAACAACAATAAAGCCTGGGGGAACAGTTGACAGTTCGATCCACACGCAAGGGCAGGGTATCGAGCCCAAAATCAACTCAAAAGGCTTCCACTCATCATTGTGGGTATACCTTCAAGTGATCCCCGTAATACGTGCAATATCTACACTGATATCAACAAAGCAGGGTGAGTAACTCTGCCAATATCAATGCAACCTAGTGTTTGACCCTTGTGTGAGAAGGGCTTCCCAAGACAAGATGTTGCAAATGGAATTTAACACTCCCTAACACAAGATGCTATTGTGTGTTTTATGCTTTTGGAGAGTGTATCTCTCTTCCTACTCCAAAGCGCTAGCCTAGATAAATATTGGTGTAATAGAGCCCTAGAAAAGGGTTACTAGATAAATTTTATGATTACGTAGTGTTATTAAGAGCTGTTTTTTACTCAAAGGAAACGGAAGTGAAACTTATGTTGTATGACTATGACCCAACAATGCAAGGATGAGAATGAAATATATCACTTTTCATTCAATGAATCCTATGTATGGGAGAGAGAGAAATTTTTCCAGATCAACCTTGAACTAAAATGCAAAATTTCCTTTAAAATGCAAATGCAAACAATCACTTATCAAATGACAATTCTCTATTGTGTCTTTTTCAAACACTTCAACAATCTCAATAATTTTATTTTCAATGTTTTCTAAAATGAAAAGAATTTTTTGAAAGAAAAACTTTTTGTTCACTTTTCAAAAAGGACCCACACTATGACAGCGAGAGTACAGAAAATCAAAAACCAAATGAACAAGCAATGATAAACACCCAATCCACTCTTTCAATGAAAACAAAAATAAAGAGCAAATCAATTTAGTCTTTTCAAATGCAAAAGAAAATGATCTTTCAAACCAATAAGCAAATGAGAAAAACCAAGCACTCAAATTTCAACCAATCACTGGTTCTTAACTAATCAAACAAACTTAGATTCTGAAGTCAGAGAGAATGGTTTTGCCAAGAAAAGTCAAGAAACGAAAGTCAAGCCAAAAATGACAAGAAAAGCCTTGAAATCCTAAGACTGTTCCTGCGCGCAAACGAATACAAGAAATACATCAATCAATGGTCCAAGAAACTCTTATGAGGCAATCAAACTAATCTGGGCAATTAAAAATCAAAACCAAATTTTTGAAAAATTGAGTTCACAGGCAGGCAATATTACACAGTGCGAGAATCATTGATTCTCACAGGTGACCCTTGAGCAGGGTGTGAGAACCTCTCACTGAAACCTAAAGGCAGAGTGCGAACTCTACCTATTCTCACAGGTTGCAATGAAGTACAGTGCGAGAATGTCTGAACATAGTCAAAATTTTGGAAAATGAAGCAAAATTGAAAAAGGCCTCTGGATCCAAAGGGTCTATCAGGATATCCTTAAGACTCAGAGATTGATAGGACAAGAGAAAAGTGAAACCAGAGAAAATGGCCACAGAAAAATATCAAAAGCCACAAAGAAAATGGGATTTCTCCCTAGTGGAGTCGCCAATTTTGTTATTGGATAAATCCATAAGTGCGGACACTAACCGATCTCCCTAGATCCACCTAGATCTAGAACAAAGAAAGACAGAACATGACTCTTTCCCTAGATTCTAACCATTGAATTAAATAGGAGGAAAGAACAAAGAACATACCTTATGATCGCTTCCTATGGTCTTTGTTGCTCCCGCTTCGCTCCAGTGCTCTTGTGCAGCCAAGACCAAGACAACACAAACCAACCAAAGTGAAGAAAGCACTATCTATTCAACAGTCAATCTATGTATATGATCAAGGAATTATACAATAAAGTGGTATTAGCTTTATGGGAAAGGGACATGCTACTGTATCATATTAATGGAAAGTAAAGATTACAACCTGAGTCTTGATGTCACAAACTTCCTTTCGATGGCCCTTGGCTCTGACGCACACACTTTCTCACTTGCATGAAGAAGATCAACCCTTTGGATAAACTTGCTGGAGTCTCCAAGCTGTTGTAGCTTCGGTCCTTCACACAATTCTTTCACAAATTCTCCAATGAATCTTTCTTAACCTTTTCCATGAGAATTCACTCAATATATAGGAGAGAAT
>CBVK0100247453.1:0-16364 GCA_900067695.1 Picea abies | reverse complement strand
ATGACATGATTAATCCACAATGGGGATTTAATCCAATAACAAAATAATAAGAAGAATGTTTTTCACAGTTACATTATTTCAACAAATCTATGCCTCATAGTGTTATTATTACTTTGAACAGGAAATTGTATAGGATACCCGAGGCAGTCCCTCCCAATGTTATTTCCTTGATCTCTTCCAAGCAATGCAGGAAGGTCATCTCTCAGACCGGGAAATTTTTCTTCTTCATGATTCTCTCTCAGAGTGAGTGAAAGATTGCAACCACTTCCATGGCCTACATGGCCAATCTCTCCACACAACATAAGCAAGTGGATAAGGTTGTGGAAGAATACTCAGATATCTTCTCTTTTCCTACCGGGGTACATCTGCACTGTCAGGTCAAGCATCCCATCGATATGACCCTAGGTGCACCACTACCCAATGGGCCAGTCTACTACCGCTCTCTGTTAGAAAACGAGGAGATCAAGAGGCAGATCCAAGAATTTCTCCACAATGAGCAAATCCATCCCAATGCATCACCTTATGGGAGCCCAATCGTGTTGGTGCAAAAGAAAGATGGGACCTGGCAACTTTGCATTGATTACCGGGCCTGTATAAAATCACACTCTGAAACCGATACCTGATTCCACGAATCGATGACCTCCTTGATAATCTCACGGGGGCCAAATACTTCAGTAAGATTGATCTGAAGTCTGTCTACCACTAGGTCCCAATAGAACAGACAGATGTATGGAAGACCACCTTCAAGTCAAAAGAAGGTCTTTTTGAATGGTTGGTCATGCCCTTTGGTTTTACAAATGCTCCAAAATTTTTTATGAGGATGATGGACGATATCCTATGACCTTTCACCAATACTTTTGTAGTGGTGTATCTGGATGACATCCTCATCTACAACAAGACTTGGGCAGAACACTTGCAGCATATTCAGCAGGTTTTGTACACCCTGTGACAACACAAACTATATGCAAACTTGGAAAAATGATCCTTCGACATGGACAAGGTCCATTACTTAGGCTACATTGTTGATTAGCATGGTGTGCATGTGGGTCCAACCAAGATCTAGGTCATCCGTGACTGGCCAACCCCAACCACACTCATTGAACTTCGGAGCTTCTTAGGCCTCGCCAATGTCTATCCTAGGTTCGTGTTGGGATTCTCTCATATCGCATGGGCCCTCAGCCAAGTAACCAGGGGTGGTCGTAAGGAAAAATTTGTGAGAACTTGAAGAATCGTTTGTGCTCATCCCCAGTACTTTCATTACCGGAACTACATCATCCCTTTGATATTGAGACAGATGCTTCAGACTATGTTGTGGGCTCTGTTCTCATTCAACACGGCCACCTTGTGGCATATCATAGTGAGACACCATCATATGTTGTCCATAAGTACCCTACTTATGACAAAGAAATGTACTCCATTGTGTAAGCTTGTCGCTAGTGGAGACATTACATTCTTGGGAAGGAGACAATCATCCACACTGATCACAAGACACTACAGTTCATGCAGACCCAAGGAAAATTGCAGAATGACAACCATCATAAGTGGTCCAAATACTTACATCAATTCCATCTCAACATCAAGTATAAAACAAGAAGTACCAACCGAGTGGTTGATTGCCTCAGTCGAACTCCAGTCGCGACACTCACCATGATGATAGACTCTTGTGGCCATGAGACCCCCTGATGGCCCCACCTCTATGAGACAGACCCTAACTTCTCCACCACCTACCAAATGTTGGGCACCAACTCAATGGTCGCTAATTTCCATCTTCGGGACAGGATTTTGTGCCATCTGGGCCATCTTTGTGTTCCATCAAGAGAGCACGCGAAGCTGATTTGGGAAGCTCACTACAGTGGGGTGGCAGGACACTTTGGCATTGAAAAGACAGTGACAGTGATGAAAAAACATTTCTACTAGCTGAAACTTCAAGAAGATGTCGACAAGTATATCAGGCCCTGCATTGCCTGAGCTATTTCCAAACCAACCACAAAGAAACAGGGCCTGCACACCCCTCTTCCTACTCCTAATAGGTCGTGGGAATCCATCTCAATGGACTACATGTCGGGCCTCCTGTCCACCAAGAGGGGAAATGACTTTGTTTTTTGTGGTTGTTGATCGCTTTTCCAAGATGGTGATTCTAGCCGCCTGCAAGAAGAACATCATAGTAGAAGCCATTGCTAAGCTCTTCTTTGAACGAGTATGGGTACATTTTGGGATCTCACAAACTATTATCTCATACCGTGATAGTTGGTTCCTCATCACATTTTTGTCGAGCCTCTGGTCACTACTGGATACCAAGCTCACTACATGGGATGAGAGTCTTCCCTATGTCTAGCATAGCTACAACCGAGCCCTACATAGCTCAACTGGCCACAACCCCTTTCAAGTGGGGTTGGGATTCCAACCATTGGCCCCATGGATGTTGCACTACCCCTGGCGACCAACTCAACTAACTCATCCCCTACTCCACCAGAAGCTGACAAAGCCACCCAGTTCACTAAGCGGATCCAGCACATCTGCCGACAGGTTCAGGATATTCTATAGAAGTCTAATGCCAAGTACAAGCAGTGCCATGATCAACATCGGGTGCCACATAAGTTTCAAGTGGGCGACAAATTTTGGTTGCACTTGCAGAAATAATGCCTTACAGGGCCCCATTGGAAGCCTCGCCCACTCTGTTATGGGTCGTCCACCATCACCAAGGTTGTGGGTGAAAATTATTTTGAGCTCAACATTCCCCCTTTCCTTTGCTTGCACCCAATCTTCAACATTTCTCTCCTTCGCCCATATTTCCCACCATTATTTGACACCTCAGAGATAACAGAGAAGTTGACACCAACAAAGCTCAACCCTAAATGCATGCAATGGGAATCCAATGATCAGATTGTGGATGCACAAATCAAGGGTACTTGACAACAAATGAACCAAACTTATCAAGTCGTCAAAGCAGGGCAACTCCTACACCAAGGCAAGTGGCTTACTCGGGGCCAAATTCAGCAGAAATTTCCTCATCTGATGGGGGAACTCAATGCAATGGAGACCATTTCTTCCTAAGGAGGGAGGATTGATCTAGGTGGATATCGATGGCCACCCACCTTTTCCAATTGGCTCAAAACAATTTTCTGGCAATTTTGGTAATTTACTATTTTTAGCAGTTTTTAACTTCCGAGGCCATTTTGAGGGCCTAAATGAAGGTTTTTCGGGATCGATATTCTAAATGCTAGTTGAAGGCTCTGATTGAACCCCCAAAATGAATCTCCTCAACGATACCTTTCCAACGAGTTGTTGTGCGCCCCAAACAAATATCATATGAAAAAGTTATGACCCGGGGAAGTTGATGTAATAACTTACCCAAACGGGGCCCACATGAATTTTGGCGCTTCATTTCCTAGGGTTAGGTTTTTTGGATGTCTAGGGTTTGTGACATTCTAGTTTACTTTAAAAATTCCTTCAGAGGCTCATTGTAATGATCTTCTTGCGAATGAGTGCATCCGTCACATCTCTTCTCATAGATAAGCCACCACCATTCCAACAAGCTTGTTTTCCCTTGCATTTTACAGTTTTAGCTTATTTCCATATTGAATAGAAAACCAATTTTATTATATCTATGTTATTCTGTGTTAAGCATCTCTTAATAATCTGTATTCATTTTGTTCTGCTCATAAAATCCGTATCACCTACAAAATATTCAATTTTGTAAGGACCCAACCAAAGACTTTTGAACTTACCATGTTTACTTGTATTTTCATTTCTTTTGTTCTACATGAGAACAAGATCACATGTTTGGAAATTATTTTGGTGAGCCTCCTTGTTGAACTTTGTTTTCATCTTCTCTTGATTCTTTACTGGATGATCAAAGGTGCATATTAAATTTTCATCAATATTGATAGGTTGATTGATTATAATATCCCATAAATCATACTCGATCTTGTTATCCCCCATTGTCTTCTTATCACTTGATTATGAAAAACCATTTTCTCGAGGGAAATATTTATAGGGTTGGGATGAGAAAGAACCAAATTCAAAACGAAAGGTAGATGTAAATGTAGAAATGAAAATTTTGGAATTGTTGGTGATGATATTTTTTGGCCCTCCCAAACGAGTGGTGATCTTATTTTTCAAAAATTCAACAACCACCTTGTCTATGGCTTGCATTGTCCTAGAAAGCTTTCAAACAATCATATAACCAAATGAAGGAATATTTGTATCCAATGATTAAATTTTCAATCTCTCTCCTTTCTTTGCCTGAAGTTCCTTTGTCAATCTTCACAATCTTAGGATCATTATGAGATCCAAAGTTGATTTCCATGTATTCATCAAGCTTAATTGTTTCTTTATTTTCTCTATACATGTCATGTCTATTACATATCTCCTCTAAAGGGATAGGGCTAGTGGAAATATCATTATTTATTATCTCTTATTGACATTAAATTCCTTATTCTTTCATATCAATGTTGATACTTTCTTAGGGAGCCACTTGGGTTGATAACACAACATAGGATCCTAAGACTTCCTCACAACAAACAAATTCATTCATAGGATCATGGGGGTCTTCTACATGATATCTTCTCATTGGTTCACGGTGAAATATCACAAAGGTATTCTCATAAGTGGGAATAATAGCATAATATAGGTCCATATGGATCTTATCTCCAATATCAATGTGGTGACAAACCCCCCTTCCTCTCCTTCGGGGCTGGCATGACCTCCTGGTCTAGGACTGTTCAATTTGTCGATTCGAATGACTCGTCGGGCTCCTGATGGAACCATTTTCAACTTCACACAGCCCCCCCTATCTTCTAGGCACCGGTTCTATGGCACATGTGAACCCTCTCCTTGCGCTTTTAACTCTTACGCCAACGACACTAGCTCCCGATGCTAGACTCCCACTTCGATATGACCATGGACTGTAGTCGTGGGCCAAATCCCTCCGCGACCCTATGCTTCAGGACTTTTGCTAGCTGCTTCCTCCTTTTCCCTATTTCTAAATCGGTGAACACTCTGGGACTTGATCTATGGTCCACGTTCCTCCCGCGATCAATGATTGTGATCGAATCGCGAGCTCAAAATTCACAAGTGTTCTCTCCTCTCAAATATGATTTTCCTGACTTGGGAATCGGTGAAATGTTGATCCCACTCCATGTGCCCTCCTCTATGGATGACCAAGATTTACTTTGGATCTCAACTATTCAGGTGTCCTCCTCCTGACTTCTTCCAAAGGGATCCTCCTCCAAAATGCATCGATCTCTGCCATGTGCTTTTCCATATCAAACAAGATGGATTTACTTTGCTCTTCGTGACCTCAGGAAGACTCTTAATTGCCCTTCGCAAAACTTCCAAAGTTCCTACTCCCAAACCTCTCGATCCGTTGCCACCTGTCTTCCCTTCAATGATGGATTATTTCTCCATCTTCGGGACTTTTGCAAGTCCTCGAATCCCTTGCACACTTAGCACACTTTCACCCTTCGATACTTAAGTTGTTCTCGAACTCTTTCAACACTCCTTGCAAAAATCTATGCAGCTCTCCTGCGACTTTTCTCGGCTTGAAAACCTTCGCGGTTCCAAGTTCCTCTGTGAGTTTCTCATGCCCTCGTGGCAACTTCTCGCTCTGCTTTATGAGATTATAAGGCAAACTCACAACACCTTAGGCACACTCCTTGCTCTTGGCTCAGTCCTTCGATGACTTCTCCCTTAGCCTTATGGAAAGGGTTAAGGCACCTCCTTTCCTTTATCGACGCACTTCTTTCAAAGCCTTCCTTCACCAGAATGTTCAAGAATTATAGGATTCTCCAACACCTTCAACTATTTTTCTCCTTTGTATGCTCACACAAGCTCTATTCCCTCCTGGAAGAGTATTCCAGAGAGTTCAGTAACTCTAGACTATTCTTCTCTCCACACAGTCTTTCTTTTCAAGGAACTTAACTGCCTTGAAATTTCTCCCCGATTTAGTGAATAAATATGGTGTGCCCTCATGGCAACTTCTCTTCTGACTCCATTGATTTCAAACACGCTTTCCTTGTGTCAACTTAAATATTTTTCTATCTCTGTCGCGCACTCCTTGCACTTAGCTTAGAGAACCAAACTTAACCCAACACACTCATGGATAAGAAAATATATCTTTATCCCTGTAGACAATTTCTAACATTCATTTACAATTCACAAACATATAAATGACATTCATAACACAACATCCATTACACAAAAAGATAAAACAGGAAAAATTGTCATTTTCTATTAATGGTGGAATGCCAAATTACAATGGTGGAGTCCGAGCTGCAATTGAGTCCCGACTCTCTGTGATTCTCTCCCTACAACTAAATTTATCCAACCCAACATCCTATCATCTAACCTCTACTTTGCAATAATATAGATATTTATACAAGAGGGGCTCTACGAGCTTCCCTCGCAAGCTACATTAGTGGTGTCAAATAACCATTCAAAACACCTATCTAATGGACAAATTACAATGATGGACATTTGCTCCAAGTCGGATGCAGATCCCTTTTGTCATCAACCTATTAATGGTGACCTTATCTCCATCTTGTGCGAAAGAACGATTTGGATCTTCCAGCTTGTCTTCATTAATTGCCTGGATCACGCCTTAGATTCTTGAAGCAAAATGAGAGGGCAACACCTCTCCTTCCTTGAATGTGCACCACTCATGTTAATTAGTTGGCGCATGTTGAGGTGGAGAGATGCTCCTGCATCATACTCCACAACTATGAAAATCATGAGCTCATGCTCATGAGATTTCCAGCGTGGCTGAAATCCACCTGGATCCCAAACTTTCTCTTGGAGCTACCTCTCGGCTCCTCTGATCCATTGCTTCTGCTCTTGCATCATCCTCGCTGCTCATGTACGTTTCTTCTCATCCAGCTTCCTCATGCTAACCTCTATTGTTGTTTATCTCAACATAAACTTTATGATCTCCTCAATCACCTCATCCAACTGCTCCATCGACTGGATATTTTGTTGCAGACTAGATTGCTGCACTTCTCCCTTGCCTCGGGGTAAATCACATTGATTCCCAAAGTCATCTTTTCCATCTTTTGTGGCCTTGACCTGATATTCTGCTGCAACCTCCCCTTCTGCAGTCCCAATAATGAACTATCGTTCAACTACCCCCACTAATAGATTGACCCCTATCATTTTCTCGGTTGGTTCTGTTCTAGATTCCACCAACTGTAACTCGTGTTGGTGTATCTCCTCTGACATGGCCATCTCTTGGTAACCACCTTATGGTTTAGGATTTCCTAACCAATCCTCTAGTGCCTTTAACTCCAACCCCCACTGAGCGAGTAACTCAACTGGGCATTCTCCTTCTGTTCGGACATACATCAATATCTGCTCCTCTTCCTTCACGACAGTCTCAGTCTGTTGTCCTCTTGTTGCTTCTGCAACTTCTATGCTAGCCTCTCCTTGACTGCTTGGTAGGAATATCTCGACTCCTCCAATGATCAGAACACTCCCCTGATCCTTCTCTTCGATGGTATAATTTTGCAACTTCTCATCATCTTCATTCACACAGCTCGTGTCTTCGCGCAAATCTCCATCTGAGTGAGGTTTTTCTTTTGCCTCCTCATCTACAAATGAACTCTCAACTGAGCTCACCTCTTCTCCCTTGTCCATATGGAAATATGGGATGTCTCCTCTTCCCACCTGGTAGTCTATGAGATCCACTGATCCTCTCTCATTGCCCACTTGGAAACTTGCAATACCCTTTCCAGATCTCTTTCCCTTATGAATGAGGGTTTCAACATGCCTCAACCACATATTTAACATCTGTTGCTGTGTCCTAGCCAACAAATTTTGAATAGGCCATTTAGCTATCCTTTTCAAAGGCCATTTATACCTCCAGTGTACCTTTGACTCTTGTTGCATCTTGAATGCTATATCCTCCATCTCTGCTCTGATTTCACCGAGCTCCTTATCCATATCAACCCTACTCTTCTGCGAGTGGACTTATCCTCGACCATGATTATGACCGCCAATGGCCATGTTCACCCTCTACCTACCATCCTGGAAATTCTATTGTTCACTCTACAACTAAGAGCATATCTAGCTCCTCCTTCACCTGAAATATACAGACGAAATTGTGCTCTGATACCACCCTGGTGACAACCCCCCCTTCCTCTCCTTCGGGGCTGACACGACCTCCTAGTCTAGGACGATTCAATTCATCGAGTCGAATGACTCATCAGGATATTGATGGAACTATTTTCAACTTGACACGAGTCCCCCTGTCTTCTAGGCATCGGTTCTATGGCACCTGCAGAGCCTCTCCTTGCACTTTTAACTGTTACGCCAATGACACTATCTCTTGATGCTAGAATCCCACTTCGATATGACCACAGACTATAACCGTGGTCCAACTCCCTTCGCGACCTCGCACTTCGAGACTTTCATGAGCTGCTTCCTCCTTTTCTCGATTTCTGAATCGACGAACACTCTGGGACCTAATCTATGGTCCACGTTCCTCCCACGATCAATGGTTGTGATCAAATCATGAGCTCGGACTTCATGAGTCTTCTCTCCTCTTGAATATACTTTACCAACTTGCGAATCATCAAAATTCTGATACCACTCCACTTGTCCTCCTCGATGGATGGCCAAGATTTACCTCGACTCTCGACTATTTGGGTGTCCTCCTCCCGACTTATTTCGAAGGGATCCTCCTCCAAAATGCACAGATCTTTGCCACATGATTTTCTAGATCCAACAACCTAGATTTACTTCTCTCTTCGTGACCTCACGAAGACTCTTGGTTTCCCTCTGCAAACCTTCCGAAGTTCCTACTCCCGAATCTCTCGATCCGTTGCCACCTATCTTCCCTTCGACGATGGATGATTTCTTCGTCTTCGGGACTTTCACAAGTCCTCAAATCCCTTGCACACATAGCACACTTTCACCCTTCGAGACTTAAGTTGTTCACGAACTCTTTCTGCACTCCTTTTAGAAATCTATGCATCTCTCCTGCAACTTTTCTCAGCTTGAAAACCTTCACAGTTCCAAGTTCCTCTGCGAGTTTCTCGTGCCCTCCTGGAAGCTTCTCGCTTTGCTTCCTGAGCTTATAAGAAAAAATCACAACACCTTAGGTGCACTTCTTGCGCTTGGCTCAGTCCTTCGACAACTTCTCCCTTAGCCTTGTGGAAAGAGTTAAGGCACTTCCTTTCCTTTGTCGACGCACTTCTTGCAAAGCCTTCCTTCACCAGAATGTTCAGGAATTATGGGATTCTCCAACACCTTCAACCGTGTTGCTCCTATGTATGCTCACACAAGCTCGATGCCCTCCTGGTAGAGTATTCTAGAGTCTTCAGTAACTCTGGACTATGCCTCTCTCCACACAGTCTTTCTTTTCAAGGAACTTAACCTCCTTGAAATTTCTCCCTGAGTCAGTGAATAAATCTGGTGTGCCCTCCTGACAACTTCTCTTATGATTCCACTGAGTTTAGACACGCTTTCATTGTGTCGGCTTACAAATTTTTCTAGCTCTGTCGCACACTCCTTGCACTTAGCCTAGAGAACCAAACTTAACTCAACACACTCGCGGATAGGAAACTGTATCTCTATCCCTGCAGATGATTTCTATCATTCATATACAATTCACAAACATGCAAATGACATTCATAACACAACATCCATTACACAGAAAGATAAAAAAGGAAAAACTGTCATTTTCTATTAATGGTGGAATTCCAAATTACAATGGTGGAGTCCGAGCTGCAATTGAGTCTCGGCTCTCTGTGATTCTCTCCCTACAACTCAATCTATCCAACCCAACCTCCTATCATCTAACCTCTACTTTGCAATAATACAAAGATTTATACAAGAGGGGCTCTACGAGCTTCCCTCGCAAGCTACAATAGTGGTATTAAATCACCATTCAAAACACCTATCTAATGGATAGATTACAATGATGGAAATATACTCCAATTCGGATGTAGATCCCTTCTGTCATCATCCTATTAATGGCGACCTTATCTCTAGCTTGTGTGAAAGCACGATTTGGCTCTTCCATCTTGTCTTCATTAATTGCCTAGATCACGCCTTAGATTCTCAAGGCAAAATGAGAGGGTGGCGCCTCTCCTTCCTTAAATGCGACCATGCATGTTAATTAGCTGGCACATGATGAGTTGAGTGATGCTCCAACATCACAATGACCCACATACGAGATAAAATAATTCCCCAAGCATCCAAAACATCAATCACAGCCACATCCATTAACAAAGAAATGTCTTGATAAAATGCCAAACTCACATGTAGATCCTTGATCAAACCATATGCTTTTAGTTCTATCGAATCCATCGCATATATGTTCCCGTACAATATTTGTGTTTTTGAATCCCAATATGTTCATTATTGTAAGGGACATCACATTAGTTGAGGCTCTAGAATCGAACATATAGTTGTGCAATAGTAAGTGAGCCACTAACAAAGATATGAAAAAGGGTTGGTGACTTGGGTTCTTCCTTCCCTCTTGACTCATGGTTTGGAGAATAATAGGGGCATCTTCATTTTTGTCTACAACATGGATTGATTGAATCATCGCCTCTAGCACGAATACTTCCTTAATTTGATTTCTTACGAAATGAATCTTTCCTAATTCAACAATGGGAATTGGTACTTTAGCATTACCCATCCAACTTTAGATTAAAATGGTTACTTGTTGAAGGATCACTTTAAGGTACCTCGACACTTGGTCATATAGATTGATTATCTTTCTTAGGAAGCTCCAAAGAACCTTTTTGATCTACTTAAGTGTTAAAATTTCTCTTAAGAAGTTAAGTGTATTCAATATTCTTTAACTTTTAACAATTAGAAAAATAACTACATACATAAAGGTCACTGAAAGAAAGACATCCACAGTAAACACAAGATTTATCCTGGGAAACCCTCTTGGGGGATAAAACCCAACAAATCTTCTTCAATATAGATTTGTCAACAAGTACAATGTCTCTCTCCAAGAGAGATATCACAAAACATAATATAACTAGAAGATAGACAAGAAACCATAACTAGAATAGGGTATCACACCACTAGACCAAGATAGGCCTCCAACAGATAACCAAAACCCTCCACGAAAACAACCCTACTCAACAGTTGCATCTCCTTCTAAAACTTGCGCACTTTTGCTTGAGAGAGAGAGATTGTGTTGTGTGTGTTCTCCAAATGAGGTGCCTAGCCTCTTATAAATACAAGTTGAGTCACCATGTAATTAGTTTAGGGACGACTTGTACAAATGACACTTTCTAATTTACATTTTACTTTTACAAAGGCACAATAGGGCCAAATTTACAAATACAACATGATATTATTCTTTTGGGGTTTTGACTTGGTCTAATACAATATAGATATAATAAGAATATATTTCGAAGCTACTCAAACTTCAACACTCCCTCTTAGAAAGGAACTTATTCTCCTGACACAATTGTCATGACTGCTTCTACACTTTTTTACACTTGACCATTGACTTGTTGACTTTCCACGAATCTATATTGAAGAATTTTTGTAACCACACCATGCATCCAGGGTCTCATCATCCTTCCGAGATTTATGTCATCATGGGGCTTCAACTAGTTCATACAAAACTAGGAAACTCACCAGCTCACACAAAATCTAGCATCTAGTTCATACAAAACTAGTAACCTCACCAACTCACACAAAATATGGCATCTAATTCATAAAAAACTAGTAAACTCACTAGCTCACACAAAATCTGGCATCTAGTTCATACATAACTAGTAACCTTTGGTTGGCACAACAAGAAACCGGTCCATAGTGATCGGGCATCTAATCACAAGGATTAGGCAATGTAGTGGGAACACACTACCCATCTAGCCCAAGGATAGGAAACACATCCAACCACACAGGTTGGCCCTCCAACTTGAAAATATGGGAAACTCGCCAACCCCAAAGGCTCAACATCTGTTGACCTTATGCGAGGTCATGTTTTCTGGTGGCATAGTCAGTAACATGCCCATGAATGACTACCTGCTGCTACTGCCACACTCTTCTGTTGCTACCCTGGAATCACATATGTATCTCATCACTCCCTCTTACTAGGGAAGTCCTTCTGGACCAAACCAAGATTTTGTCTAAAGTACACAAACTTCACCCTTTACAGAGGCTTGGTCAACATGTCAGTTATCTTCTCATCTATAGCGAACTACTAGAGCTTCATTGCTCCCTTCTATACCGTATATATGATATAATGGTACCCGATATTGATATGCTTGGACTTGTCATGAAACACTAGGTTATCTAACAACTTCACACAACTCTGGTTGTCACACCAGATACAATTCACCTCTAACTCGAGATCAAACAATCATGCAAGAAACTTCCAAATCCACACTGCTTCACTACTAGCTAAACACACTGCTATATACTTTTTCTCAATTGTGTTGAGCACCACACTAGTCTTCTTCCTTCTAAACCATGAGATCATAATTGATCCTAAACCGAAGAAACATCTAGATTTACTCTTTCGATCTACGACACTACCGACCCAATCTGAATCAGTATATCCTTGCAAGCTTATCTCACAATCTGAAACATATCTGAGTCCATATTCAATTGTACCGTTTAGGTACCTCATTACATGTTTTGTTGCAATCAAGTGAACACCTCTAGATTCGACCATATTCTGAATCAATGTTTTCACCGCAAAACATATATTTGGCCTTGTGTTCATTAAGTACATCAACGAACCAATCATTTGTTTATGCATGGTGGCATCCACTGTCTCTGAAGATGTATCACTCAATAACTTTAGATTCATCACCATCAGTGTAGGCATGGATTTACAATCCATCATTTCAAATCTCTTCAAAATCTCTACAATATATTTTCCTTGGTTAAGGAAAATCTCACTCTGTCTCTGCCATACCTCTAGACCTAAGAAATAATGCATCATACCTAGGTATTTCATCTCTAATTTTGTAGCAAGTTTCCTCTTACTTTTAGTGATGAGCTTCTCATCTCCTGTTAAAAATAGATCATCCACATATAACAATATTATCACTGGTCCACCATCTACAACCTTGTAGTAAAGGTTGGAATATGCTTTACTCTTGGTAAATCCCAAGCTCATTAGGAAACTGCCAATTCTATTGTTCCATGCCCCAGATGCTTGCTTTAATCCATACAAGGCTTTCTTCAATCTTCACATGTGTCTGACTATCATGTGTCTTGAAACCTTGTGGATGTTCCACATACACTTTCTCTTCTATTACACCATTTAGAAAAGTTGTCTTCATGTCCATATGGTGTACCTTCCACTTCATTACTGTAGTTATCGCAAGTATATTTCTAGTCAAAGAGTATCTTTCCACATGAGCAAATGTATCCTCATAATATATTCCTTCTTTCTGGGAGAAACCACATGCCACGAACCTTGCCTTGTACTTATCGACACTACCATCTGTTGAATGCTTCGTCTTGTAAATCCACTTGGAACTTACCACTATATTCTCTTTCAGTCTCGTAACCACATCCAAAAACATCATTCTTTATAATGAACCGATACTCTTCGATCATGGAATCCTTCCATTCTTTATTCTCTACAACCTCTTCATAACAGGTAGGCTCAACATCAATAATTTCACTTAGCAATGCCACATAACTAGAGTATGGTCGCGGTCTCTCGATTTTTCTAAAATATCCATCTGGAGCACCATACTTATATGCATCCTAAATAATTTATTGAGCCCAAGCCAATCTTCTCTTCTTTGTATTCATCTATCTGAATGAATCTGCAGGTCTCTGTGGTTCTTCCATATCATGATCTTCTAGTACAACATCATCGCCTGCATCTGTATCTGCAACTATGAGAACTTCAGGTTCCTCATCATGGACTCCATCTAAATGATTTTGTCTTGATCTATTGAAATTTTCATCCTCATCAAAGGTGACATCTCTTCTAGTCTCAATATGTCAGTGACCAAGGATGTAGACTCAGTATGCCTTAGATGTTTCACTATATCCAAAAAATATACCATTCTTGCCTGAAGGGTCCAACTTCGATCTCTTGTCCTTGGGGACATGAAAATACACTGGACAACCAAATATCCTCAGGTGGCTAAGCTATGGCGTTTTACCTATAAACATTTATTTTGGTGTCTTGTTCCCAAGTACATGGTGGGGACTTTTGTTCTACACATATACAACGGTCCTCGCTTATTCTTCCCACATATGAATCGATAAATCTTGATCATGAATCATGGACTTTACTGCTTCCATGATCGCTCGGTTATTTCTTTCTACCACACCATTCTGCTAAGGATTGTAGGGAGTAGATAGCTCCCTCTTAATCCCAACTACTTTGTAGAATGCTTTGAATTCATCTGATGTGAATTCTCCTCCATTATCTGACCTTAAGATCTTTATATTCTTTTCAAAAAGATTTTCAACAAGTAATTTGAATTCTTTGAACTTGTTGAATACTTCTCTTTTATCTTTCAAAAAATAAATCCAATTTTTATGTGAGAAATCATCAATAAATGAAACATAATATACATACCAGCTAAGTGAAGTGACTGACATTGGTCCACACATGTTTGAATGTATGATGTCCAAGGATCCTCTACCTTTGTTATCACTAATTGGAAATGGTTTCTTCACATACTTTCCTTATGTGCATCCCTTGCATATGCCTTCATGATTCACTTGGATTTATGGAAAACCTGTCACCATCTTGCTCATGATCGGTAGTGCTTTGTAATGTAAGTGATAAAATATTATATTCCATAGCTCGCTTGGAGTAACTGTGTTGTGTACTAATGTTGAATTTGAATGACCCTTCAATTTGTATAGACCTTCTTCTTGAACACCAATCACCACAACATCATCAATAGACTTTCCTCTTGGCCACATGAGAACTTCACCATCAATGAAAGCAACTATGAATCCTTTCTCATCCAATGTTGAGATAGAAAGGATATTCTTCTTCAAAACAGGTACATACAAAACTTCCTTCATCTTCGTAGGATTTCTAGAATCCAACACATAAGAAGCTTCGCATACTCCTTTAATGGGATACGGATAGTCATCACCGAGCTTCACCTTGTGAGGTGAATCCTTCTGAACTAATTCAAAGAAAGAATCCTTGTAACATGTCATGTGCTTAGAAGAACCACTATCAATAAGCCATGTGTCACTTCCATGAGTAATTGTTCCTATAAGAGATGATATCAATGCATATTCTTTGCTTGAATCATCTTCTTTGACTCTCTTCTGATCATGTTCATTATCTTTTGCAGCATGAGCATGATGTCTTTTATACTTTCCTTTTCTGACCTGATATTTTGAGTGGGGAAAATTCATTGCAATGTGTCCCATCTTCTGGAAAATGTAGCATCTATAATTTGAGTAATCCTTTTGAAACTTTTGAGTCTTTTGTGACCCTTGAAACTTTTTGTGTGAGTGAACCTCTTTCTTATTCTTTCCTTTTCTTGCATGTGTTGCTAGAGCTTGATTTTCCTCATCACCTAGTTTCTCTTCTCTTTCTACCAATCTAGCTTCTTCCCGAGTGCAATCCTCCCAAAGCATTCTAAACCTTGTTACCTTTCTTCTTGAACGGATTCCTTGAATGAATGATTCCCAAGATATTGGGAAACCATTCAATGTAGTCATTACCAATTCAACTATTTCTCTAATGGATTCAAGTTGTTCTCTGATTTGAGACACCCTTGTGAAGTAGGATTGAATGGTTTTTGAACTCTGGATATTCACACCATATTTCGATTGATATTCTTTCCTTCATATAATCGGGATAGGGCATCAAATATTTGCTTGGGAGTTGCCAATGATGAGACATGAGGGATCAAATGATCCTTGATAGAATCAATAATGATTCTCTTTTCCTTAACCATATTCTTCTTGTACTTTTCCTTGGCCTCGTCTCCCTCGAGTTCTGTAATTTCTTCTTTGATGAAACCTTCTAGATCATTCTCTTATCAAATGAGCATTACTCTATACTTCCATGCTCGGAAGTTATCAGCACCCTCAAGCTACTCATCAAGCTCAGTGTTGAAAGTCATCTTTCCATTGGATGAAAATATAGTAAGAAAATAAAAAAAAATTAAAGAAAGGTTTTGAACTTACCAAAGAGTGTGCTATACCAAGGTGATCTGAACCAACTTAAGTCTACAACTACCTAGAGGTCTTAATCTAGGGTTTCATGAGGAAACCCTAAATTTTCAACTTGAGAATTTTGAAATTATGATCCAAGAGAAAGGTGCACCCTCCTTAGGATAAATCCTTGATGGATTTATTTTGACCAACATCCTTAAGAAAGAGGGTGATGCCATCACCTAGGGTTTTATGCAGAAACCCTAATTGTGAGATCGGAAGAGCGGTTCAGC